>CAJNOL010002654.1:16518-34314 GCA_905250125.1 Rotaria sordida | reverse complement strand
TACAATGACTCCTTTTCGATCGTTAGCTATTATAATAGAATTGTACGAAGAAAGGAAAAAACATTAAAGTGGCATAAGAAATAATATTTATTTTGTATAATTTAAATTTAAATTCAATCAGAAGTGTAGAGCTCTCTTTTCTGTTTTCTCTCTGAAAATTCCAACCAACAGTATGACAAGATTGTGGGTGACAGTGATATTTTTTGTTAATTCAAATGCCTGTTTAAACGAATATATCAGCACACATTTACGATTCTCCATCTGGTTTACACCTCCGAACAAAAGTCTTTCTCCTGGTGTGTTTTATACTATCCTACGTTGCATGAAATTTACTGCCAAGTAAAGCTATAACATGAGAATTTTATTACAATATGGTGTACAAATCACACTGCAGTAAAAGTCTCATACCATATCTTCACTTGACAATAAATTTCATACAAACTACGATAGTATAAAAAAACAATGGGAGAAAGACTTTTGTCCAAAGATGTACTTTTATATTTTTTCAGGTCGAAAAAATGGCAGCAAATAATGTAACATCACCATACTTTCTGGCTTTAAAAAATGAACCAAGCTCAATTATCAGAGTCAAGACAAGCATAGCTGCAATGGCTGTTAATAATAATAATGCCTTGCTTTATTGCCCTGAAGGTAGTTTCTTGTTAATTGATGAAGAAGGTAATGAGATATTAAATATTCAACGAGAATTTAAAGTCTCCGATATGTGTTTTTCATCGTTTTTAAATCAATTTCTTATTCTCTCATATAAACCTGATTACATTCTTTATTCGCTCGATCCCTCTACGCACAATCTGAAACAGATTAAAAAATTCAGTCGAACAATATGGACTTGTACATGTTCGGATAAGATGTTTATTGTCTCTGAAGCTGATCTAGGTTCAAAAGTTGAAGTTTATGATTTGTCTGCAGATCATTGGAATCCAGTTCAAACATTCACAGCACCATCATCTTGTGAAGAGAATCAACAGATTGAAAAGATCCGATTCAATAATGATGGTAGTCGTCTTGGAGTGATTATACGTCAAGGAAGTCAAAATAACTATTATCATTGGTTTGAATTACGCCATCCAAATAATATGACCGTAATTTTGACGACTAAGACTCGCCTCGGTAATGATCAATGGTGTTGGCTTCTTACGTTACCAAACCAACAGTTTTTAGCAACTCTTTGGAGGAAGAAAAAATTCGTCTTATTCGATTCACACGGGCAACTTCAAGAAACAATAGAATATAATTACAATGTGAATTATTTAAATTCAGCAGCATTAGTTAATGACAGATGTCTGGTGGTACAAACGTGGAACCCTGATGAACTACGTTTTTATAATTTATGATGCGAACTCTGTTGATAACTTGAGTGTCTATTTTCTCTATTATAAACTAGAAGAGTGTGTGCTCCTTTCTTCAAAATTTTATATTTTCATTCTCTCCAGATTTTTTTGATGGACTAGATAATGTTAACATGATTATCGATGTTTTGAGGTTTTTAAAATTATTCTCCGCAAAGCAGATATTTACGGAAATTCTGAGGGTGTGGGTGGGTGGCTGGGTGTGGGTGTGGGTGTATGTGGGTGTGGGTGGGTGTGGATGTTGGTGTGGGTGTGGGTGTATGTGATGAAAAGATATCCACACCCACACCCACACCCAAAAATCGAATGTTTTTTCAAAGAGTAAATTTTAGAATTTCCATGGTTAGAAAGAGATCAAAAGCATTTTCAAATATCTTACAAATCTGTGGCATCTACGAAGTTTTCCTAAAATCTTGAGATATATTTCAGGAGCTTTGTTGTTTATGTGAGTTCTGAAAATAGTGAATATTATCTTTTGTTTTGGTTCAAGTTAGTGATTGCTAATCCTGATCTCCGAAACTAAAACAGTAAGACTTTCAGAATTATTAATATTTAAGAGTAAAGATGTTTTAAAAAGAAATGGAATAAAAACTCAAAGCAGCACATAGTAGCTGAAACACAGTTCGTTCAATTGTTCCAAGTTTGAAACTGGCTGCACTACCAGTATTTCCATCCGTAAGCCACTCATCATCGACAACAGATGTTTGGTTCCATTTTTCATTGTCTTTTCTCGTCCAGGTTTTCATATCAAGTAACATTTGTTTCGTTGTATTATCATAGAGATGTGGATAGATTGTTGTGTTACTACTACCCCATTCCCAACGAATATCATATTGATTTTCTCTCATCCATTTGTAGTTCAATTTAAGGGCCCATAATTGAAGTGTATAATTATAATTTTTCATTGCAAGCGGAAGTATATTCAATGCACGAGCTAAATGAACATAGCCATCGCGTGCATCACGATCCGACATGGGTAATACATCAGGAAATGGTGATGGTGGCGCGGATGTAAGAAGTTGATAGAGAATATTTGGAAGTGGTTCAGGTGGTGGTGCTGGAGATGCTCCTCTAATAACTATAAAGAAGTAGATATTATGCATGCACCCAATGGTTCGGGTTCGGGATTTTTGAACATCGTCAGATTTTCAGCACTGGACATGGAACAATCTTGAGGGTGAGGGTGTTCACTAAAAATTTCGTTTTTTGTTGTATCTTACAATAGTTCCAATAGATCCGGAACTATGGTAAAGGTACGAAAGATTGTTCCATGGTCAGCTCTCATATTGAAATCTCGTCTGTTGATTTATTTCTACGTCCTTTCATCAATCAGCTGAAAAAGACCAAACCCGAACGTTTGAGTTCGTTGCATGCTTAGTAAATATAACCTACGATGCAAAAGTAATTGCCGAAATGTCGGAGCCTGGTTCTCCGGTTTGATAGGTCCTAGAGAGCTAATTTTTTTTTTATTTGAAAGAGCATGTTCGAAACTTTCGAATGGTATCCTTTTTGTAGATAACTTTTTTTCCCTTTCCGATGACGCGTCAAGAAACAGAAGAGCTGTCAAAACGTGTTTGCAACTTCTATGAAGATGCGACAAATCGGAGTGTGAAAACAACCGAACGGCAGTTGAATGGTTTGGTGAAATCCATTAACAACAAAACTGGCTTCAGTCAACGGCAGATCGCGAAGCGGTACAACGTTCATCAATCAACCATCAGTCGCACTTTGAGAAAAAGAACACCGATCGTGATTAGAAAAAGGAAAAAAGCGCCAAAGATGAACACCGAAGCGCAAGAGAAGATGGCCAAGACAAATTGTGGTAAACTCTACAGAATGATCTTGAACGGATGTGACATCATCCTTGATGATGAAAAATATTTTGGATTATCAGGGGATAACGTTCAATGTAATCAGAGGTTTTATACAACGGATCCATCAACAACCCCTTCCGATGTGAAATTTAAAAAGAAACAGAAATTTTCATCCAAAATTCTTGTTTGGATGGCAATGTCGTCAAAGGGCGTGTCGGACGTTTACGTCCATAGGAGCAAGGAAGCGATCAAAAGTGGCATCTATTTAACCGAATGTATTGATAATAGACTGTTGCCATTTATCGACGCGCACTACAAAAACAAAGATTACGTCTTTTGGCCGGATAAAGTCAGTGCACATTACGCCAGTGTTGTCCTCAATCGATTGAAAGAAAAAAATATTCCTGTTGTACCGAAACAGAACAATCCACCGAACGTACCTCAAGCGAGACCAATCGAGACGGTTTGGAGTCTTTTGGAACAAAAGGTCTATGCCAATAATTGGCAAGCAAAAGATCTCGATTCACTAGCTCGTCGCATCAAGAAAAAGGCCAAAGAACTAGATCTGAACATGTTGCAAGCCATGGTGAAGAACATTAGGAAGCAGTTACGTTCTATGTGGCGTTGTAGCTTGTATTCTCTTTGTTAATTTCTCTGTTTGTGCTTCAGAACATGCTCTTTCAAATTAAAAAAAAATTAGCTCTCTAGGATAGGGGTGGGAAGTTACCGTTACGTTACCAAGTAACTAGTAACTCGCAAGTTACTAGTTACTGAGTAACTAGTAACGTCGGAGTTACCAATTACCAGGTAACTAGTAACTTCGGAGTTACTAGTTACTTTTGGTAGGTAACTTGTCTAAAAAGTGGAGATATCGCTTCCTAATGAGTGAATACCATCATTACAGTACTTATTCAGCTCACGAGTTACCGAGTAACTAGTAACGCACATAGGAGTTACTAGTTACCAAGTAACTCGTAATTTAATTGAGTGATGAATAGATGATATTCAGTCATTAGGAAGCGATATCTCGACTTTTTAGACAAGTTACCTACAAAAAGTAACTAGTAACTTCGAAGTTACTAGTTACCTGGTAACTGGTAACTCCGGCGTTACCAGTTACTCGGTAATTAGTAACTCAAAAGTTACTAGTTACCCGGTAACGTAACTCCCGGGTAACGGTAACTTCCCACCCCTACTCTAGGACCTACCAAACCGGAGAACCAGGCTCCGACATTTCGGCAATTACTTTTGCATAGTAGGTTATATTGAAGAGAAGAATCACATTTAAGAAGCTTAAAAACACAAGTAACGCTCGTCTGGGGATTCGCTCGACTCTTTCTCGTAGAGATGGTGTTCCTGAACTATCAAAAGACTATTTATTAATACAATTTCAAAAAGCAAAACAAGCACATTCTCGTTGTGTCTTTCTGTCAAGTTCATCTAGACGTTTCAATTCAATATCTTGCGCAGAAGAAGGTCGAACTTGTATAACCTTCATGTCAAAAGGCCGAAGAATGGCTATATCTTCCGCTTTCTTCACTCTACTGAGTGGCACATAAAATGATGCCACTTGCAATGTTCCAAGTAGAACTTGGAGATTGACCACGATTTTATTCATTGTGAGTCTTTGCGCCTTATAAATAGTTATTGCGAAGACAGGTACAATTGGCAGTTGCGTTCTTGTAACTTGAATCACTTGTGGAATTTTTTCCACCTTCCACTCATTCGAACAGATGCCTGAAGAGCTGCTTAATGGGAACAGTAAATCGCTTTTTGATCAATGGAATAGGGATTAGTTTAGGATGGAGACCATCGAGATCTATTTCTACTTGTGATGTATTAGTTTCCCCTAGCATGTATAACAGTTTTCGTATCTATATCATATTTGAGGGAAATACTTCGCTCTTTATCTTGAAACCACCTGGCCCTTCCTGATCATCGTGTAAGAGCTCTCGAAAATTGCCTTGAGTACCGTTTGAGAGTCCTAGTTTACAGTGGATGTTGTCGACGAGAAGCATGAGCATGTTTGGTACGAAGGGTAAGAGACCAGGAAGAAGATCAGTCTTATTGTTCGATAGATGGTTTTAACTTAAAGTTTCTTTTGAGGATAAGACCTACGAATCATTTATTTCCATATATGATAGCTATTTCTAAAAAAATGATCCTCAAAAAAACTTTAAAAAACTAACATCAAATTCGAGTTTTTCGACCCCGATTACCCTTCGGTCAACCCCTATAAAAAAATTCCTTTTATGTCTTCACCTAATTCTTCGATGAATCAGTGAGATGCGGACACAGAAGCAATCCATCGATCAGACAATTTATGTTTACTGGACTCTTCTTTACGAGAAAGAGAAAAAATTCTTACTTTTAACATTGAAAATCATCGTTAAAACCAATACAATAATCAACTTTTCCATTCTAATACGTCTGATAGACCACTAATGAATTGATTAAGATAGGATTTGGTTTCTAGCAAAACTCCGAAAAAAAAAATAAGCGCTGTAAACAGCTGTTTAATTGCATTTAGTCGACGACAAAAGTTTCGCCCGCATTGGAATGGATATTTTATATTATTTTGATGTATGAGAATAGAATGCAAAACATATATATACAGAGAAATTTGAGACATTTACACAACACATATTAGTTTTCATAAATGTTTGCTTCTTCTTTGAGCAAAGTAAAAATTTGTGACTAAATCCATTTTTGATTGCCTTATTTAGAGATGAGATGAATCGTGTGAAGTGAGTTCGAGTTTAAAACTTTTGATCATTAAGAGGGAAGAGCTTGGGCCATGCTCCGTCAATGGGCGATACCAAGAATATGGAGCGCGAAATTTCGAATTGCAATTCGGTCACTAGAAATTTGTCAGCTCGAAATTTCGGTCTTATATCATATAACGCATCTCACACCTCAACAAGCCACTCAAAAATGGATGTAGTCACAAATTTTTACTTTGCTCAAAGAAGAAGCAAACATTTATGAAAACTAATATGTGTTGTGTAAATGTCTCGAATTCCTCTGTATATATATGTTTTGCATTCCATTCTCATACGTCAAAATAATATAAAAAATCCATTCCAATGCGGGCGAAACTTTTGTCGTCGACTAATTATTTGGTCTATATATACAGACGAAGTATTACTCGTGTCTTATCAACTTTTATTATCTCTTCTCCTTTTGAATACTTGGAAAGAAAACCTATGTTCGAGAATTACCAACTTGTGAATCATAGACTATGAGTATAGACAAAAGATAACAACTATTCTACGAAAAGAAAGAAGTGTGCAAGAAATTGATCTTTAGACTCTTTTTCGCCGAAAAAATGGAATAGTGGTGCAAGAATTTTACCCATATATATTTTCACCACAACTTGATATAAGTTACAGCTGTATTGTTATAAGACATAAATCACACTATTCCGAAATAATTTAGTTTGCAGCAATTGCTAGTGAGAGCAAGTTTAGTATACAAATTCAACAGTATGTACAATAATTGTCTTTTGAAGCCCGAATATTGATTGATTAGGTTTTTATTCTAGTCTATTATACAAAATATTCCAATGTATGACAGTAATAAGTTTGTACATAGCAAGGCAGACAATAAAATTAAAAAGCTCTTGAACACTATAATTATTTTGCTAGCATTAGTGTTAGTGTTCGTGCTTATTGTGATGAGCTTGCAAATTCGGTCACTAGTTGTTTTGAACAAGAACAAAAACGATGTAACACCAGCAGCAGCCACGGAAGAATATGATTTTATTGTTGTTGGATTAGGTGCTGGTGGTTCAGTGATTGCTTCACGCTTATCTGAAATACCACATTTGACTGTATTAGGTGTTGACAGTGGCCCTAATGAAAAAGATACAGATGAAGATCCTAATTCTAGTGAATTTACTTTCAATTTTGTATCACCACATGATCCGTCGATTGTTAGCACGCCATTAAAAGCTGGTAATAATAAGATAATGTATATACCGCGTTTTAACGGTCTCGGTGGTACTGCACGTCTCTACGGTGGTATCAACGTTCGTCCATCACGTGCTATACTTGAACGATGGCCAGAAAATTGGAGATATGATGATTTATTACCCTATTATAAAAAGATTGAAGATCATTATTGTTATTATTATCCAGCGAATGAAACTGGTATATCCGACGAAGATTGTCAGAAATATCATGGCAAAGATGGCCCTTTACAAGTAAATCCAACATATTTACCAGAATTTGCCAATATTTCAAAATTTTTTGAACCAATTTGTAAAGATTTCAAACAATTATGGCGTGGTTATAATTCTGATTTAAATGGTGCTAATCATCTTGGATGTTCATTATTTCAGCGTTATTATAATCGAAAAGGAAACCGTACAAATGTACAATCAGATTATTTTCTTGGAACATCATTTCAAGGATATATAACACACTCGGTATCCAAACGAACAAATCTACGAATACGAGCGGCTACCAGTGTTATCAAAATTCTCTTTGATACTTCTTCTACACCACCAAAAGCAACAGGTGCTGTTATACAGAACGGTACAGGTATTTATACGATTAAAGTAAAAAAAGAAGTGATTCTTGCTGGTGGTGCATTTGCTACACCACATTTACTCCAAATTAGTGGTGTAGGTGATCCAGTACATCTTCAATCAATTAATGTTTTGCAAACTGCAACAAACTATCATGTTGGTCGTAATCTTCGTGATCATGTAGCTATTCCAATGATCTTTCGAGTAAAAGATAAATATTCAACATATCCAAATCATGAAAATGTTACAACACCACCGACATATAGAAAATCAATTCCAAATGGTAGTAAATCCTGGATAATTGCATTGAACACCGGTTTACGTAATGATAATATTACAGATCTTCAGATATATTTTTCAGATACAAATTATCATTCTCCTGATGGATTTATGAATCCAAACCCAAGAGAATGTCGATTCGGATCAAATGGATATAAAGAACAACCATTAGCCGAAATAACACTGAGAATGATCCTACAAGATCCATCCTTTTCAGGTACAGTTATGGCTACTAGTGGTAGTTTGAGTAATAAACCAATAATCAACTTCAAATGGGAACAAATATCTTATTATGAATACGGTGTATTCAATTTGACAGTGGATGCCATTAGAAAACTATTAAATACTACTGAATGGGGTAATCTAATATCGGATGAATTATTTCCTGGTAATGATACAACAATTAAAGAATTTATCAATGGTCATCTTGAATCAGCACTTCATCCAATATCAACATGTCAACTTGGTCTTTGTTGTGATACAAATCTCCGTGTATACAATATATCAAATGTTCGTGTATGCGATGCATCAGCATTTGGCGAACAAGTTGATGCGAATCCGTCAGCGACAATATTTGCATTAGCCGAAAAACTATCAGACATTATCCGAAAAGAATATGGTTATGCCTCGTCGAGCAAAAGTCACGATTTACTCGGTGAAGAAAGACTGCGAGCAGTAGCAGAAGGTGAAACAATTTCTAGTGATACAATAGATAAATTAAAAGACTATTCACAAATTTTCCCGCACGCATCTTAACCCTTTGGTTACGGGGTTTTTTAAATGAAAAATTTTTTTTCTTTCAAACAAAGTCTGGAATAAATTTTATTGTTATATAACAGCACTTAGAAATGTTTGACGGTATGATAATCTTCAAAACAACCTATAACACAAACCCCAACGTTACAAACATCACACTGATAACGTGTATCTTTACGCTTTTTCTCTCGTCTGTTTGTATGACTACAAACTATACAGCATCTTCGTGCAGCTTTTCTTGTTGCTGTTTCTGGAACTAGAGATGGAAAATGACGTGCAGTAAGGCGTCAGGGATTGTCTCCGATAATTGGACAACCAATTGGACCTTTGGGTTGAGCATATCTTTCGATGAGTTGTCGAATCAATTGGTATGGAAAATCAACAAGCTGAATAATTTTTTTATGTTTCAGTTTGAATAGTGTATAAGCATTGAATGTTGATGAATCCAGCAGATGGAAGAAAAATTTCTTATACCATTTGATGCTCTTTCGTACGCATTCTACAAAACTAATCTGCATATCAGTTTCATCAACTGAGCTCTTGTTTTCGTTATAATGAACAATACATTCTGGTTTTTCAATTACTTTTTGAGTCTTCCAGCCACTTTTGCCTTTTCGAATTAGTGTTTACTTCAATGCAGTGGATGGTGCTGCCTATTTTTGATTTGAACTAATCAATAGAGTTTCTCTGTACGTGTGCGCACATGTATTGTTTATTTCATAGCTTTCTCTTTATTATAGGAAAGTGAATAAACACGACTTATGATTTCTTTTTTACACGTCGAAGATTGTTTGCCATTTCTTGAGACCAAGGGTGATTTGAAGAATTACTGACCAAAGCTCGAAAGACAAATTTGCGAAAGCAAAACCATCGAAAAAAAATCTCGAAAGATAAAATTTCGAAATACTGGAAGTTCGAAAAAAAATCTCGAAAATAAAAATACCGAGAAAGTGAAATTTTGAAATACAAAAGATAGAAAAAAAGATAGTCTCGAGTAATAAAAATCAAAATTAATGATATGGACTTATCAAACAATAAATCTCAAAAAGATGGCGACTGATTCCATGATTACCCCGTTTGTCTCAGATAGATTTAGTTATGACTGATACATTTTATTTACTTTTTCTTTCATGTATCCAGGTCTCATGATCTCTAGTCACGAGTAATATCTTTTCTTTTTCTTTTATTTATCCATATAATCTAACTGCTTTGTTCACAAGTGATATCTTTCCTTTGTCTTTCACATATCCAGTCTAACTTTTTCTTTTTACAAGTGATATCTTTTCTTTTCTCTTTTGTATGCATCGTCCATATTAGACGAACTATCTTCATTTAATCATTCCATCGATCCTTTATAAACCCGATCCTCTCTTGCTTCTGTTATAATTCCCTTTCATTTTATTGAATTTTAGACATGTCATCATCTGATTCGGACGAAACACCCATCATTTCATTTATTACGACAAACAAAAACAGTCTTCTTGCTGTCGATGATTATATGTATCATCAAAATAAAACCACCGAGAAAGTTATCTACTGGAAATGCAACGAGAAGCTCTGTTGGGCGAGTGTTCATCTCAATTTCAACGATTCATTTATCAAATACACGAAAACCCAGCATAATCACATGCCGATACCTGAACGACTCGAAATTCGAAAGATGATGATGAACATTAAAGCTCGTGTTACTCATGACACGATGGCGATTGGTCAAATTTACACCGAAGAACTTGCACGAGCAAATCTTCCTACAAGTGCACTTGTAATTGCTCATACAGCTAAAGAACCTACCCAAGAGATTCAATCCGACCTGTAGATCTTACCGGAAACCATCGGATCTGAGGCGGATTGCGTCGGAATCCGACGTCTTCCGTTAGAAACTGATCGGACCCGCTCCGGTTTGCATCGGATTCCTTTTCACAGGATTCCGGACCGGATTACGTCGGAAAGGATACGATCGGATCACATCGCATCCGCACAGAACTGCCTTTCAGAAAGACCAAGATATTTCCAGACGATCCAATCCGGCCGATGTATCTTACCGGAAACCATCGGATCCAATACCGGATTGCTCCGGACAACGGCACCTTCCGTTAAAACCCGATCGGATCACGTCGCATCCGCTCAGAACTGCCGTTTCAAAAATCCGATATTGCCAGGTTCTAGAGCGGATAGAGTCGGATTTCATTAGATTCCGTCAACAGGATACCGAATCGGATGACATTGGATTCACGCCAGATAACACCACCCCAAACAAATCCGATCGGATACGGATAATTCCGCTGCTCTCCGATCAGGAACTCATCGGAAAAAATTCCCAGAGATCCGATCATCGGCTCCCACGGGGAATGCACATTTCCCACACGATTCGGCGGAATTCTACCGAATTCCGGCGAAAGCCATCCATTCCAGTTGTGAATCCGACAACCGGATGT
Source organism: Rotaria sordida (assembly GCA_905250125.1). NCBI lineage: Eukaryota > Metazoa > Rotifera > Eurotatoria > Philodinida > Philodinidae > Rotaria > Rotaria sordida. The sequence goes on along the minus strand of CAJNOL010002654.1, from coordinate 23,129 downwards.
TCATCATGAGTCCCAGTCTCAGCTTTCACAGAAGTCGGAAGACACCGGATGCATGCATTTCCAACGCGACATACGAGAGGCGATGGTCTATTCCCATTGACAAGGCTACCACGCTAACAACGAATGACCGATTTTATTGCATCATACGTTAACCAAAACAGAAACTGACAACAGGATTCATTCGCATCTTTTCTCGAAATTTATCGATTGCACAATAAAACGACAGTATATCGATAAGCTGAACACCCAAACAACCCTACCTACCATGCCTTACTCACTCGAGATCAAAACCTTATGGCCTACAAACACACCATACGAAAAGTGACAGCAGAAAACAAAGTGACCGCTTCAATATCATGACACCAAATCAGGTGAACGGAATCTTCAAAACGTGCAAGAAGATGCAAAACAACCGTTCTCTAAGAATCTGCAACATAATTCATAACTAAATGCCGTTAATTCACTCCATAAACTTCCAACAACACATTCACGATTTCAAAAAAAAAATTATCCCTTTGCGAAGAACGAGAATTTATCATTTTCATAACAAATGAGAAATTCAACGAAAGCAAAGTTGCCTTACGTTCTTTCACTCAGAAAACATTTACATCGATGTAATCTGCACAATTTTTAAAAAGCAAGCATCTATTCCAAACTTCTGAACTTCGAATTTCCAACTAAACCGAACTTTTCGAACTGAACACTTTTCAGCTCGTACTGGAATCATCATTCATCTCCCTATTATGCCGAACAAGATATTTACCATTACCTTGTCTACCGAACTTTATCAAAAAGTACCCTTTTATCTTCATTTTGCTCACTTTCTTATTTCCACGAAAACGAAAGTATTTCAATATCACATTCTCTTTCAGATCGTAACGAAAGCATAATTATCAAGGGGGAAAAAGCTGACTCTGCAGCATCGGAGTCAATGGAGTCAGCTGGAGTCAGCGGAGTCAGTTGGAGTCAGTGGGAGTCAATGGAGTCAATGGAGTCAATTAGAGTCAATTAGAGTCAATTGGAGTCAATTGGAGTCAATTGGAGTCAATTGGAGTCAGTTGGAGTCACTGGAGAATCTGAGTGACTCCAACTGACTCTAAGTGACTACCATTGATTCTGAGTGACCTCCATTCACTCTGATTGACTCTACTGACTCCGAATGACTCCAACTGACTCCATTGACTCTAAATAACCCCTATTGATTTCACTGGCTAGAAATGTAACTTTTGCGTTCCGTTCCTAGGAATGGGAACGCGAGTTGCGTTCTCGTTCCCAGAAACGCGAGCAGAAACGCATAGCATTTACAATTTTTACTATCTGAATTCTGGTCAATCCGGTTTTTCGAGGCTAATAATTCAACCAATCAAATGTTTCTATTGTTTGGATTCTAGCCAATCAGATTTTTTTAGACGGAAAATTCAGCCAATCAGGTTTTTGAAAACTGAAAGTTCAAGCAATCAAATGTTTTTATTGTTTGGATTCTAGCCAATCGAAATTTTGGAGACTGGATATTCGGCTAATCAGGTTTTCCGAGGTTAGGTATTCAACGAATCAAACATTTTTACTGTTTGGATTATGGCTTGGACAGTTTAGTTAAAATTTGGAATCTAGCGAAATGTTCAAAACACTTTCTAATCTGAGCTGATATATTCGAACAATTCAGCTCTGCTCTCAGGAACTGTTGAAACATTTCACAGTTCAGACGCTGGAACTGAGGTACCCAACAAATTTCGACTCTAATTTTTTCCAAAATAGCTCTGGATTTTAAAGGTATTTGTTTTGTGTTTCATGGTAGGACAATTTTGGGTCCTAAAAGCAAACAAGATTTTGAAGGCCGCCAGTTCCTGAAAGTTATTATTGAAACCGATCTTGATCTGAGCTAAAAAGCTCGAATAGTTCCACTCAACTCCTCGAAACTTTTTAAAGTTCTTTTGATTTGAACTGTACTGTGAAAACTGTGCATCAGCTTCTTTGTTCTGAGCTGTATGAGCTGAAATTGTCCTAGGTCTCGTCTAGACTCTGGCTGCTCAGCTGTTATCGTTCTGAAGACCGCGTGCGTGCGGATGTTTACTTCATGTAAACCTAAACCAATCCTCAGAGCCACGCCCACAGCTCACAGCCGATGCCCACACCTAAATGCACACGCACACACACCTACACATTCATTCCATCTACTCGGGGACACATGGTTGCCTGTATCCACACTCGAAAATAAACTGAAAATCATATCCACACTCGCGCACAGCGATACACGAATGGATTTAACTTTCAGCGTTGAGAAACATCATTGACTGAGACTAGGATAGTGAACATATTTCATTGATCGAGCAATGAATGCAAAGTCCTAGAGTTCAGCGAATTTGAGTGATCAACAGATTTCCTTGGTGACTGTCTTCGATAAAACAGAGTGCGAAAAGAATAGCAGTATGTCAAGACATATTCTTTCGAGACCATGAATCGTTGTCGAAGGCATAGAGACAGCTATGTGAAAGATCCCTTTGCTAACGATCTTTGGTAGAACTATTTTACCCCAGCATAATATTTGCTGCTGTCTTAGCTACTTACTGAGCTTTAAAGTTATTGGAACTCAGATTCGAACTTCCGATATCAAAATTCCTAGATAGAGCAGGTTTTGGAAAACTCGGTTCTTACTGGATTCTGGTCCACTGAGAAAATTTTGATGAAAATCTAGTCAAGGTTCGCAATTTTCGTCTTAGTAAATTAGTACTCAAATGGATAGAAGCCTGAATATTCTTTCTCTGACTAAGAAGTATAGCGCAAACTTGCCGCCATGCAGACCTCACAGAAGCTCACAGATCTCCATTCTGAATCGGAAAGATAGAACTTATAGAATTCAGAAATATACTTTATTGGCGAGTTTTAGGAATACAAAAATTCTATCGATTGAATATCAGATCCGACAAACAACTGATCGGCTGATTTTACGTATGGCGAGATAGAGTACTGCACGAATACAATATTTCGTACCCATATTCGACCCGAACAAGAATCAAGGTGCTACACTCCAGAAAGTCGATTTTCGTCAACAAAAAAATTATTTTTGAGCAAAGTGTACAGGGATATCGCCTGAGACCTCTACTTTAAAGATTCATAAAAAAATTTCAGCTTTGAAAGGTTTCAAAGAGAGCTAGTGTAAGTTTCTGAAACTCTCTATGGTAATATTTCTAGGCGAAATTCCGTAAACACCAAAGGAAAACGTGGATGTCGCTGTCCTCTATTAGCTGCACATGGCGCCAAAAGTATAGACTTATATATCTTGTTTAGTTTTAGTGATTGATATACGGTATCAACATGTTTCATGTTGATGTCTAACGACATATCGATAAAACGCAGAAAAAAAGTTTTTACGTTTTTTCTCAAAACCAATTTTTTATGCCAATGGCCAATCTCCGCGCAAAATTTTTTTCAATATACTTCGTTCTAGAAAACTGGATTTTTTCATTTATTAAGGCAATCAATTCTTCTTCGGATGAGGGGAAGGAATTTTTTAATTAGGCTCTAGTCCTTCAGAAAATCCCGTCTGTCTGAAAAACCTATGATAGTATTCCAAGGTATTTGAGGTTTTGACGCCCTCCAAAACTAAAGAGAGCAAGAATAAAAAATTCCTTCCCTCATTCGAAGGACTAAATAGTTCTCCTTCAAATAAAACAAACTCCAGTCCTTTACTTTAAAGCATAATGAAAAACATTTGTATGGACTAAGGGCCATTTGGGTCTTGATCTCTAGAAAACTCCTGAACGCTGAGGTTTACAGAAGAAAAAAATTTTGTAAGTCTACTTTTGTGAGCCTAACATTCGTGAAAAGTTTCAGAGAGATCTCTTGCACTGTATCTGAAATCGACTTCCGAAGCGGGAAGGGAGGGGGAACGGCCTTCAGTTATCCATACCCTACCGGTACTTGACAGTTCCTCACTTCTATATCTAATATCCGTACATGGCTCGTGCTTTCTTCGTACCTCCAATATCGTCAAGTCATCTCATATGTACCGTCTCCATTATCTAAATTGAATACACAAGGTCACTATTTTTCTTCAGCCCGATTCCATAAGAATCCAATAATAATATTGATATGGTGAGAGTGTGGGCGTTCCTTTTTTTGGTACCCATACCAACAGCCACAGCCACACTTACAACCACACCTACTAGGGAACTTTGGGTTCAGGCTTTTGTGGAGCAGGACTCAAATTTGGACCCGAAGAGTATTAAAACTTTAGGGCAGAACTAAAAAAAAAAAGTTAAAAGTTTGAATCCGGATCCGATCGGGTTCTGACTAGGCCCCTATTGGATCCAAATCCGAGGTTTTTCCATCAATATCTAGCACGCTCTCCATACATGAACAAGTGAAGAAAGAATAGTTTAGCTAATTATTCACTAATCTCAGAAAATATTCAACATATAGTTACATCTTGTTGCCGTAGTTCTCACTTGGAGAGCTTCCAATCCACAAAATAAGTGTAAACGGGCCGGACAAAAAATAAAACGTTGGATCCGGACGGATACCTAGTTGAGTTCAGGTCCGGATCTCGAAAGACCCGCACCTCCCTAACATCCACAGCGTCAATCACGGATAAATGCAAGAGTATCTAACATATCTAGACTTAAAGATTGTCACGAAATCTCTAGCGTTCCCGCAGTCCCGCTCAATTCTTTTTCACTAGTTGTTCAACTAGCTGGAATATGTAACAGCGATAGCTATACATGAGATAGTTGTCGATAACTGACTGAATAATTTTGCTACCATTTTGGTATATCGACGAACGCATTTTCTTTTCATATAATCTTTTTTTTCATCAAAGCGATCAGAATTTTTATGAGTTGCTGCATCATCACTTTTCTCAGTGAATAATCTCAATACGTCGTTAATAGTAAGTAGAGCACTGCACGGGTAAAACTTGTGATGTTACTCTATCCACACCTATTTATTTCTTATGCGTGCTCTACTCGTACCTGATAATTTCGCACCCATATCCTACCAGTGCGTAGTAATTTCGTACCTGTACCCGTATCGGTACAGGCATCCGGTCCGCAGGTTGCAGTACTGTTGGAAGAAATTCTATCAGTGGAGAGCCAAACGCGGAAACTATCTGATTGGCTGATTCCACGGATGGAAAAATCCTATTGGTTGAAATTCAGATGCGAAAGACACATGATTGGCTCGTTTTCTGAATCAAGATACCCTATTGGTTGAGAGCCAAATGCAAAAAACACGGGATTGACTGGTCTTCTGCATCAAGAAATCCTGTTGGTTGAGAGCTAGATGCGAAAAACATCTGAGTGGCTCGTTTTCTGAATCAAGAAATCCTATTGGTTAATTCTACTGACTCTAAGTGACTCAAATTCTCCAGAGTCAGCTGGTTTTTTGCTTGAGTTGGAGTCAATGGAGTCAGTTAGAGTCAATGGAGTCAGATGGAGTCAACGGAGTCAGTTGGAGTCAATGGAGTCAATGGAGTCAATGGAGTCAATAGAGTCAATTGGAGTCAGTTGGAGTCAGTGGAGTCATGGAGTCACGGAGTCAGCTTTTTCCCCCTTGATAATTATCCATCTTTTTGTCTAACGAGATATCTACTATCACGTTGCCTAGAGAACTTTATCAAAAAGTCAGCATTCATGCTCGCTTTGCCACTTTGCTCACTTTCTTTCGTCTACGAAAACTATAGTGTCTCAACCTAAGATTGTCTTTGAGATCGTATGGAAATCATAATTCTCCATTTTCTTGCCGAACGAGATATTTACTGTCACGTTGTTTAGGGAGGTTTTCCATAAAGTGAGCATTCATGCTAACTTTGCTCACTTTGCTCACTTTCCTGTATCCACAAAAAATGAAAGTGTTTCGACTTAACATCCTCTTTTAGAACCCACCGATACCCTATTTTTGTATATTTTTCAGCGCTAGATCATATTTACTTTCAAATCGTCTAGAGTGGTTTTTTAGTAGCGAGCATGTTATGCTCACTTCTGCTCATTTCCACTCTCCACATAATCCAAAATTTTCCAAGTCAAGAATATCGTCGAGATCGTATCAACATCATATTTTTCTATCTTTTTCAGTGGTATGACAAATGGATTTCAAGTTGTCTATAGTGGTCTTTTTCATAATCAGCATATTACGCTCACTTTTGCTCATTTTTCCTCTACAGATAATCCAACATTTTTGAAGTCAAGACTATCTTCGAGATCCTATCAAAATCATATTTTTGTATCTCTTTGAGTGGTATGTCATATTTACTTTCAAGTCGTTTAGAGTGGTTTCTTCAACCATGAGCATACTATGCTCACTTTTGCTCATTTTCACTCTCCAAATAACCCAAAACGTACGATGTCAAAAGCATCTTCAAGATCGTATGAAAATCATGTTTTTGTATCTTTTTGAGCAGTATGTGGTTTTTACATTTACTCATGTGGAGTCGTTTATTCAAAGGTGAGCATGGTATGCTCACTTTTGCTCATTTTCACCCTCCATAATAATCCAAAACTTACTATGTCAAGAGTACAAATCATATTTTTCTATCTTTTCACCGGTACGTCATATTTATCTTCGAATTGTCTAGAGTGGTTTTTTCAATGATGAGCATGGTATGCTCAGTTTTGCTC
>CAJNOL010002654.1:0-16418 GCA_905250125.1 Rotaria sordida | reverse complement strand
CACCCACACACCCACACCCACACCTCACACCCCACCCACACTCACACCACACACCCACACCCACCCACACCTACACATCCACACTCACACCCACACCCTCATTCGAAATAAAACTGAACTAATAGAAGAAGCAAAAGGGACCTCTGATAATGTATATGTGGTGTGCGTTATAAATAAATATCTAGTAGTAAACAATACACTTTATCTGATGACAAAGATATTAGAAGGCCTCGCTTCTTTGTGAATATATCTTATCTTGTTTCAACAATGAGGCATAGCTGGATGACAAAGAGACGTTCTGGATTAAATATATTCTTATGAATAACTGAAACAATGCTGTGATGATACTTTGTTTTCGACGGTTCTTCGTCAAAATCCCAGATATACAAAATGTCATAATTAGAAAAGTATCGATAAAAGTGATGTCCATACTAGCTTGAAATTAACGAAGGAATTTTAGCAACGGATCAATCGCTTTCGACTCCATCTTTTCGCTTAAATTGATCTCGATAAAACGAAGGAAACATATTGTGAAACAGAGTTATACGAAGTACGTCACCGCATGTGTCCACCTATCAACCGAAATAGCTCATTGGTCAGTTCACCAACGGCTAAGATGAGCTTACTCTATCTTGAGAAAGTTTTACATCGATCTTGAAACCATTGTGGGTGGGGTGTAGGTGGATGTAGATGAAGAGATGATTAAAATCCACACCCACACCCACACTCACATCCACACCCTCATTTTACTACTCTTGTCTGCTCTCTGCTGCATTAGCTAGCAGTTTATATATGTTTATATCCTTCTGAATTAATATCATCCTTTGGCTGTCAGCATCTAAGAGGTGAATCAGTCACTTAATAAACTCAAGCTTTAATTTAACAAAAAGTATTCTATTGACTTTGCTAGAGTAAGAATAACAGTACAGATATAATATTGTTTATAATATTTTAACATCAAAATTGCATTATTACACAAGTATGCTTACAATGGAACTGTTTGTCATGTCAGTCGATTTTCTTAATTATTTTGGTGTCAAATGATAGCCCTCAACGAGAAACTACCAAACTGAAAATATGAGCTGCTCGTGGCGCACCTAGATCGAGATATTCAAATTTTAAGGTATTGAAAATTTAGACATATAATAACAACAGAATTTTTCGAATTCAGTTTTTTCGCAGTATTAACTATTTTTTTAAATAATGTTGCACAAATTTCGATATTTTCAGAAGGTCCAGTTACGTATGAATGATATAAAATAAGCTTCTTGTAAGAACAGTAACTAGTACATAAGATGTCGCAATGAAATGCATCGATGCTTCAATATTCGATATATCGATATCTTTTCTAAGATTGGTTCAGTGTTGTTGCAATCGAATGTGAGTTTGTAGAAACATATTTCCTAATCTTCTATAAAAATTATTGCTTTGAAAAGATAACATTAATCCGATAAAAGTATGAATCTAGTGAATATCGTAGAATATCTTCTTCATTTAACTAAAGCTGAATTCGGTTCCGAAGCTAAAACAACAAAAACGATTGATGAAATATTTGCTTCGCAGCAGTTATTTGAAATACTCAAGGCTTTCAAACACAGCTGCTTCAATGAACTCCATGCCTATGACTCTCTCGAATTTGACGATGAATACGATGATATGATGGATGAAGACAGTAGTGATGAGTCAGATGATGTTGAAGAAAATCAAGATCCAGATATTGGAAACTATTTCACTTTGGAAGAAATGAAAAGTATTGTTGAATGGGTTGATCAACATCCAAACTATACAATTGCTGGTATTTCGCATAGATTTCGAAAAGTTAAATCTATGACTTATATCAAAAGATTCAGAGAGTATATTAGCCGAAACGGCTCAAATCTTGAAAAACTAAACAAAATCAAGGAATTTATGTTAAACGAATTTTATATTAAAAAAGCCATTGAAAAAGAAGCAGTCCATGACATTGATCTACAGCTTTTTGCAATACGAAAGGCAAGAGATTTAGGTTGGGATACTTTCAAGGCAAGTGAATCATTCATCAACAGGTTTAAGAAAGAAAATCGAATTTCATCAAGAAAATACAATAAACTTATTACTCGAGAAACATCAAAAAGAAAAATTTGTACTTTAAATGGTATGCATCAACAGTATTCAAATTCATTATATTTATCTAAACATAATACATTTTAGATGCCCGAAATTGGATTGAAAGCAAAAGATCATTAATTTCAACATACGCTCCACATGAAATTCTAAACAGTGATCATTGCTTGTTTCAACAGGAATATGTTTCACCGAGAACTCTTTCGTTTACTGGTGAACGAACGACAGAAGTATCTGTTAAAAGGAAACACAATATTACTCACTCGTATACAGCTCAACCTATTAGTTCAGCTGCTAGTCATTTGTTAAAGAAATTTTTGTTAATTCTTCACGAAAAACAAAATGAATTTGGTACCAGAGTGCAGAAGGATTTAATCGTGCCATCCAACGTGGTTGTGCGAGCGTCTACCTCCGGAAAAAGTAATGATGAAAATCATCGTATTTTCTTAAAAGAAGTTCTTGCGCCTGTTGTTGGCACAAAATTCCTTCTTTTTCTTGATTGTTGGAAAACTCAAACTGGTCTAGATAAGTAGAATCTTAGATAATTAAACAGTGGTGTTTTTCTAAATGCACGTTTCTAACTTTGTTATTCTTAGATTCTGAATACGTACTGAGATGTATTGAATTGAAGGTGACAAAGAGTTTTCATAAACAAGCAACTAGTGCAAACTCAAAATTACATTAAGTTTCTGTAATTAGACTAGACTTGACAAGTATTAAAGATATAACCAACTATCAATGTAAAATGTCGTACTGAATTTCGGACTAGTCTGGTTCAGACAGCATGTCATTTCTTGTAAAACATGGTAGTCTTGATTGGTGCTCAGGATCTCTCAGACTAGTCCAGACATGTATTTCAAAATTATTCGACTAGTCTAGTCCCGTCATTATATTATCTCATAAGACACTGACTAGTCCCGACGCCGACACCAAATATTTGGGACTAGACTTGACTAGTCCTGACGGCGGCACCAAATATTTCGGACTAGACTTGACTAGTCCTCAAAATATCTCAGACTAGTCCTGACATATATATAAGAAATATTAGACTAGTCCAGTCCTGTCAGTATGTCGCTTTTTAAAATACTGACCAGTCCTGACGGTCACATTCAGTATTTTAGACTAGGCAGGACGGCTGTTGCGGACGCTTTGGACTAGACATGTCGCCAGTCCTCTCTTTTTTTTGCTTGCCTGGGAAGTTTAGAGCAGTATTTCCTAATCAAAAAAGTCAGCTATTAATTTTTCCGGAAAGATCAACTGGCCATTTTCAACCACAAGACTTATCCTTATTTCGTTCATGGAAATTCATTTATAAGAAAATTGAACATTATACTCACATCAATCGGACAGAGATCAATATGAGCGATCGTCAATATTTTATAAATATGCAATCAGTTATTCATAATCAATTATCTGCTCCATCATTTAAAAATCTAATAAAATCAGGATTTATAAATGCTGGAATAATTGACGAAACAATTGAAGAACTTGAAAAACCAAAGGATATTTGTTTCAAATTCTACGATCTCTATTGTTCAATGAATAATTGTGAAAATCGAACACTTCTGATTTGTGTTTGGTGTAAGAAACATTTTTTTCATTATCATCCGATTGAAAAAATACATATTCATTTGTAGTATATCACAATAAAGTTACTTTATACTTATTATTTTCGATTTAAATAAGAACAAATAGATTAAAAACGCTTTGCTATGATGATCAAAAGCTTCTTTTTCTCATTCATACGTAACTGGACCTTCTGAAAATATCGAAATTTGTGCAACATTATTTAAAAAAATAGTTAATACTGCGAAAAAACTGAATTCGAAAAATTCTGTTGTTATTATATGTCTAAATTTTCAATACCTTAAAATTTGAATATCTCGATCTAGGCGCGCCACGGGCAGCTCATATTTTCAGTTTGGTAGTTTCTCGTTGAGGGCTATCATTTGACACCAAAATAGTTAAGGAAATCGACTGACATGACAAACAGTTCCATTGTTAGAAGTAACTTGAGCAAATGAAAAGTAGTGAGTTAGAATTAGAGTTTGATGCTCTCTAAATGTGTATTCAGCAGTTTTTTCTAACTTGACGTTGAATCATTGAGAGGAAATCTTTGATGGGGACCAAAAATGACGTTTGGACAGAATATTTAATCTAGTCCATTTTTGTATATTAATTAAAACTGCCTTAATTCAAATCTGAGGAAAGTGTTTTTTACACACCAATTTGTAGAACGACATTTGCTCTACAAAACGCTCAATTTGCTTTGCTTTCAATATATCATTGCAAATCATCAGAATCTGTTGTATTTTACAGGTGTTTGCAAAAAAACTTGGAAACCTTCTTCACAGATATCTTCTTCTATACAAGTGCTCTTCGAATTGCTTTATAGTGTAGTAGATAGCTCACGACGAGTTCTATACAACAATATAATTTCATATTCTTTTGATTGACTTATAAAAAAGATATTATAAAAATATCTCGTTTCCTTCACCACACCAGAAATATTTGTCATGGATATTTCAATTCGTTTGACTTTTTCATCTAAAAAATGTTGGAGTTCATCAGTCTTTTCATTTTTATGCTTCTTAGCTCATTGTACACGTCGTTCTTTTTCATCCGATGTGAACATGTGAGTAGATTGAGGTAAAAAACATTTTTATAACCATATTCATGAAGGTGACGACTAATTGTTGATGTAGACACTGATTTGTGGTGCATTTTCGATAAATTTTCTTTTATTTCGTCAAGAGTTATTTCATTGTTATACCGAATGTATTGACCAATAGCTTTTTTTCTTTTCCACCAAGAATACGTGGTCGACCATTTCCACCTCGATGTTATGTTAACTTAATCTGTCAATATTGTAATAGATAGTCCTCAATAGAATGTCAGTTTCACGATGAATAAGAGAAGCAGATCGTATGCGCCTGTGCCAAAAAGACAAAATTGAAATATGATGATTTTTCAAAGTACTGGTTGACGGCATAATTGAATGAATATATATAGAAGAGGAAAGAAATTATCCCTCTATATATACAACGTGTAGTATATCTGTCGAGGGTTTATCCCTCAAAAAACCACTTTTGTAGTTACCTATTATAGTAGAGAAAAACGTTTTAAGAAAAAAAATATTTTTTTTCAAGTTTTTTTGCAAACACCTATATATCCATTCTGATAATCAATGTCATGACACTTGGGGTAATACACTAAATCCAGTTAGTTATCCTGTCATGTTTTGTCTTGTAGGAGGTGAATATCCGGTGTAATGAGATTATGACATCACTCCATAAGTGTATCATTAAATACAATTAAGGCAGTTAGGTGATGCAGTTGAATCAACTTGGTATCGATATACGAGCTTGTACGACAGCACTCAGAAACAATTTTTGAAAAATGAATTAAAAAACAAACAAATTTAAAGTTACTTTTTGCGAAGACAAGTGCTTTAAATATTTTGTTGTATAACCTATAGTTATGGGGGTTAAAGGAGTATGACAGATATATTTTCAGTAAAATTTTCTGCTGAAATGAAATGGGTATAGATTAAAAGACAGTTTACATGTGCCATCAGACCATCACTTCGTCGACACTTCGAAACATATGAACTTGGCTTTCTTATGATTGTTTTACACAATTGACGAGGCCTGAGGTCATCCACCGTTTCATTACATTGAACCTTGAACGATTTTCCTTCTTCGATTGGTTCTTGTTCCGTCTTTTTTGTTGTTCTTGGAAGTTGAACTCGCATTTTTTGTTTCGATTCAACGTTGGTGCTTGCGGATATTGATGTGGAAATGTGTTGGTGTTGTTCAGAGTACAAACTATTGACGATTGGTATCAAACAACAGCCAATTGTGATTGTTTTGTATTCATTGGTACTGGCACGAACTTCTTTGTAGTAGCACAAATGGCGTCGACACTTACAATGACCATCTAAAACTTTACATGTATAGTTATTTTGGTAGTTCGTATACATTTTGCGAGAGCAATCAAGTCTTATGGGTGTGAGACGTTATTGTGTATAGGTAATTTATTTAGAAAACTTCTCTCCTCTTGTCATATGTCAATAGAGGCTATTTATAACACAGATAATGTAGATGTTGGAATATTCCAAAACATATTCTAATTAGAGATGTTACTTTATTTTTATTTTTATTTATAATAAAGAATAAAGAAAATCTTTTATATTTATAAAATAAAGAAAAAAAAATTTTTTCATTTTATTTGAGTGCCTTACAAAAAATGATGATATCACATAATTCCATATAATATATAATAACATATTTTGCGTACACCGTTTTCTGTATGATACTTTTTTCTTGGTGGTATGACATATAGAAGTGATGATGATAATAGGAAGAAACATTGATTAATGTATTCTGTTGTTATACATGGTATTTACATCTGTACCTGCTACGTGAAAAAAATATATACTTGTTCTTTATTTTATAAATAGAAAGATTTTATTTATTTTTATTTGATAAATATAAAGATTTTGTTTATCTTTATTTGATAAAGTAAAGATAAAATAACATCCCTAATTGTAATACACTTGAAATACTCTTCAGTCATTAGATAGAAGAAAGAAAGGAAATAACCAAGAGAAAATATGTAAAAATATGTGACAGAAAGAAAGAGAACGACAGAAATAGATATACAGTGGCTACCAAAATTATTCGACAAGCAGGAAAACAATTTTTGCATTGCTTCTATTTTGAAAATTAGATGAGTTGAAATAACCTGAATTTTATCTCATGATGTCCCATGGCTAGTAGTGTTATTACAAAAAATCTAAGATCGATCTAGCCATCTATAGAGAATTCATATGAATTCTCTATAGATTGTTAGATCGATCTTAGATTTTTTGTAATAACACTACTAGCCATGGGACATCATGAGATAAAATTCAGGCTATTTCAACTCAAAATAGAAGCAATGCAAAAATTGTTTTCCTGCTTGTCGGATTATTTTGGTAGCCACTGTATATGATATAGACACAGTATATGTATGTAAGGAAAGAAAGAGAACAAATATATGTATAACACAACACAAACCTCTCTAATGGCGCATCTTTAGTGTATACCATAACATCGAAACAGTCCGTTTTTATTTATCTTTCTTGTCTTTGTTTATTTATCCCGATAGTTGTAGCGTATGTTATTACAATAAATTGAATAGATTAGTTCCACCTAGTTTTCTTTTCCTTGATTAGTTTTTGAGAAAATTTATCAGTATTTTTTGCGATACGTCGAATAAGGTAATTTATCTTGGTTTTCTATTTCTTTTTTTATTCATCGTCATGGTGTTACGGATTTTTATGCGTATAACAGAATCAGAATATAAACTTTTCTTTTCTTTCTTTATTTATTCCGATAGTCTTTGATTACTTAATAAGAAAAGTCGAATAATTTCTAGTCAATCTTCCTAATATAAACATATTTTTCGAAGATATCAGTAATTTTCATAATAATATAGATTTTTTTACATTTTTGCGTGCATAAATGTTTGTATTTGTTCTTAGTAGAATCACTGTTCCTAATAAGAACATTCTATACAAATGATATGAAGAATTTTTTTTAAATAAATGAAGTTTTTTCCTATTAAAACTCAAAAAGTTTTTTGTACTTTTTTATAAAAAAATCTTCCTCTATTGATAATACATTAACTCCTAGAAGTTCGACTCGAACGGACTTTTTTTTTTATCGTGTATCTGTTGGTTTTAAAGTACATGTTAGATTATGGGTATCTTATAATAGGATATATTAAAATTTTCGAACATCATTTTGGTCCAATGGATTCGATTATAGTATTTATTCAATCTGTTGATATTTAAACAATAAAATAGACATGTTTTGATTATGATTGATTATTATGTCATGTCAAGAAAGATATTAAACAACTCACAGATGTCTGTGGAATGTCTTAATATATTATTCAAAACATGCACAGTACAGTACAGAGATGTTACGATCATAATAATTGATATTAATTGGTTAGTTACATTTTTTGAATAACTATAATCATTTCAACTCTCAAATACGAAAAAAATTATCAATCGAATCAAATATCCAAACCAACACAACATAATCTTATTCAAATGATGTTGATACAACACAACAACTAAAACAACTTGGAAGTTTAAATAAACAATTACTGAATCGATTAGGTCATTTCATAAAACAAGAAATATTAAAATACTCTAATGATATCATCAGTAGTAATCCTATTACATAATTATGGAATTATTATTACAATTATAGAATTATTCAAAACTGATACATTCGATTGCGAGTATTAACCAATCTCATGTTAATAACATTACCAGATTCATCACAATATACCCATTATCACATACATACCTTTTTCAAATTACTACACTTCTCAAATTATTGCATTGATCACATTTATAGAAACTATTACAACTTCAGCGACTCCATTAATTATTGGAATTATGGGAGCTATAACAATTATCAGAATCATTACAACTATCACAATTATTACAATTATAGGAACTATTAGAATTATTAGAATTATTGGAATTATAAGAATTATTAGAATCATTAGAACTATTAGAATTATAGGAATCATTGGAATTATCAGAATTATTTCAATTATTAGAACTATCAGAATTATTAGAATTATAGGAATTATCAGAATTATCAGAAATATTAAAATTATTAGAACTATCAGAATTATAGGAGTTATAGGAACTATAAGAAATATTTGAATCATTTGAAGTATAAGAATTATTAGAATTATGGGAACTATAAGAACTATTAGATTTGTTAAAATTATAGAAACTCTAAGAATTATCATAATTATTAGAACTATTATAATTGTAGGAACTACAAGAATTATCAGAATTATAAGAACTGTAAGAGTTATTAGAATTATTTCATTTAATGGAATTCTAATAATTATTATAATTTCTATAATTGTAGGAATAATACCAAGAAATAATGGTCGTTCCTACGATTCATTTGGGCCCCGGCTGAAATTTATCTGATAATTATCCATTACTTCTTTTGAAACTTGGTTTTCCGAAGGTGTTTCTGTCCAAATACGCTTAAATAATAAACTGTACTTCTCTCACTGAGGAATATTTGTATAAGGATTGAGCCTGACGGTTTTATAAATAGAGTTTCTAATGTGATACATTCTAGACGTGTGTTAGTCGGTTGTGGGCGTCTCTATGGTCCGCCATTGGCAACTACTCAATTTTGTATATAATATAGGTCTAACATAACGTGAGACATTATTTTCTTGTTTGAAATATCCTTTATAAGTACGAAAACTCTTGTAAACAAGTAACGCGTCAGCTATATGGCTTCGATCGATTCAATCTTCAGGATAGAATGTAAGAACTAGGGATGGAAGAAATAACAGTCACTTACTCAGTGACTGGTCATTTTTTTTCGATCTCTCACTTAGTCACATTATCTATTGAAGAGAATTCTTCCCAATCAAGAACGTACCTGAGTAATAGAACGAAAAAAATGACTAGTCAGTGAGTTAGTGAGTGTTTTTTTTTCAATTTCTCATATTAAGAATCACAGATTGGAATTTGATATAATACTTGCAAACCGTACGTCAATTTGTAAGCCAGAATTTGTAAAACTACACTTCTAAACGATGGTAGAACTTGTATAGCGAATCTTATCGAGACACGAAGAATTCGCCGAAATCTGCAAAACTTGATAGGATCCTGTCGGACACTCATAGGAAACTAACTATCGGAATCTATGGAGGTTTCGACAGTCGGAGATCATCGGATATGTCTCGGAATCCGCCCGTCAGATCCGTCAATGTTTTCGCAACCGGGATCCCTATTGGATGAGATCGGACGGTCGGCTTTTCCCGATTCCGATCCGATCTTACGTTCTCGACCTTGGTATACAAAATTATGATCGATTCATCAGATATAAATTTCTATATTATTTCGTTGTAATTCGATAACTTTGAGGTGATGTCATTTGTTAATTAAAAAAAGCTTCCATTTGGCTTGAACCTCTGAAAGTTAATGTATCATCAATAGAAAAAGATTTTTTGACATGGAAGTGCAAAAAACATTCGCGTTAAAGTAGGAAAACATTCACTTAGTAAACTTTTTTTTTTCATGTAATTTGTATAGCTTTTTCCTATTAGAAACATTTTTTGTTCCAGAAGTATAGCAAAATTTTCAAATTCAGATTGAAAAAGTTCATTTATTAAAAAAAATTAATATTATAATGAAAATTTCTGACATTTCTGAAAAATCTGTTTATATTAGAAACATTGATTGTAATTTAGTTTAGTTATTTTTTTCTTAATTTACATATCGGGATAGTGATCCATCATCTTATGAGAGAAATCTAATAAATTACTTTACCTTACTTTTCTTTTTCTCGATTCAATTATCTGATAGTGATGACGCATCTCAGAAGAATAGTGTGAAAATATAGAAAAGATAATGGCGCGCGTAAACGCAGGAGAAATCTAAATCTTTTTGAATGTCAATCATGGTTTATCATTGTAACTGAAAAGATTTTCAATAAGTAGATGTGAAAATGAGTAAGAATACATCACACATAAACTGTCAAAAGTTTTAGTTTATGTAATCTGTTTGGGAAATGGAATTACATGATGATTTTGATTTAATCATTCTCTTTTCTACGTCCTTTCGTGGCATTCATCTTTCATATTTGCTGTTGACTTGTTTTTAGTGATTTCTTTTGAAAAGGACACAAATATAAAATCTTGATTTCATTCATCAACTGCTGTTTCCTTGTGAGAAAATAAGAAAAGAAAAGATATACTCTTTTCATACACAGAAACAATGGCAACGAAGTAAGCCGCTATGCTTATTAGTTCTCGATTTTTTTTTGTGAATTTTTGTATAGTTATACTGAAGAAAATGAACCACAACTGAATGTTAAGGAATTACTTGAAAACCCATATCGTTTGGCTCTCGAGCAAGAAATACGAAATAATGGTATCGCTCATCTGCCGACTTTTCTCAATTGTAGTCTGAATCAATGGCGGCAAGAGCCATTGAACATTGCCATAATTGGTGAGAACGGTGTGGGTAAGTCTACTCTGATCAATACAATGCGTGGCTTACTACCCAATCATCCCCAAGCAGCATACACAAGCGGTCAGAACATGGACAGAGTCGATTTGAAATCATATCCGGATCTATCCAATCCATGCTTGAACTATTCAGATTTACCTGGGATCGGAACGGCTGATGTCGATCGACGTACTTATATAACGACGAACTCTTTGAGTAAATATGATTTTTTTATCATGTTATGCACCGAGCGGTTCACAAACAACGAAATATATCTTGGTAAGGAACTCCAGCAAATGCAGAAACAATTCTATTTTGTTCAAACACGAATTGATCGGACTCTACAAAACGCACATGACGATGCAATCAAAAGAGGAGAGAGTTTTAACGACATCGCTTATATTGAGCGAATCAAGCAAATATGCGAAGCAGACTTTAAGCAGCATTTACCAGGGCAACATCGTCTCTTCGTTATCAGTGGACGCCTAAACAACTATACCACGTGGGATTTTCCCGATCTGGTTCAAGCTCTCATTCATAATGCACCTGGTCTCAAACAAGAAGCACTTCTCTTCTCGATACGAGCAAATTCGCATGATCTTATCGAACAGAAAGCAAAAAAGCTGCAACAGCGCATTTTCTTGGTCGCTACATTCTCGGTAGGCGTTAACGCTGTTCCTGTACCTGGTCTTTCGTTCGCCTGTGACATAAATTTTGTAGTAAAAGAATTGTGTCACTATATGGTACAGTTTGGTATTAATGACAGTGGATTACTACGCTTATCCAACATAAGTAATGCGACATTAGAATGTCTTCGACACGCGATTTTTGGCATTAATACAAAGTGGAGTTCTGCAAGCGCAGCTCTTTTAGCATTAGCAACAAGTCGATTGGCCAGTTACGTCGTCACTAACCCGGTGGAAGAAATTTCCACGTTGATACCAGTTATCGGACAAACTCTTCCGACGTCGGTCTCCTTCTGCACTGTTTATGGCGTTCTTCATATGTCACTAAAGGAACTCACCGCAGCTGCGCACAGAACGATTGATCAATTCATGTAATCAAGACAATTGAACGAAACAGACATACGGAGAAAACTTTCTAGTTAGTTTAGTAGTGTTTGATGTAGATTGATCCTTTATCCCACCCTCACCCCCTTGGTTATTGGAGTGATCATTTGCAGATCGATGTCAAAAAAAGTTAAGAAAGTATGAAATTTAAAAATTTTGGGGATATATCATGTAGTGATCTCTACAAGCTATCGATTTGTAAAAGAAATTTTTTTTTCGTTGCTTTGTCTCCGAAAAAAGTGAATTGCACAACTGATGACTTTAGAAACATCACAAAGATTAAGTTTGTTTTAGAAGAATAGTTTTCTACGAACAGGTGAGATCCATCTTGATAACCTCTTGTGTGGCTTATAACGTCAATAATATCTCTTACCGATATCAATGCGTTTCAAAAGTTCCAGAAATGCTAGGTAGATAAGAGATGGTATGATACAGGATGGTCACCTGAGTGATCATTGGAGGACTGACTTGAAACAGTCTTATCGTGAATCTTCCATAAATTTGATGTAGTTCAAACAAAAAAAACATCGCCGAGAGCTCGGAGATGCCTCATTTTCTAAAGAATTGTTTGCTCTATCGGAATTATTCGTCCGTCGTTTTTCAAAAAAAAACTTATTGAGTAAACTTTTTTTTTGAAAAAAATGTATTTTATTAAAAATAAACTAAGTCCCTAACTAACGAGTAACGCTCGTCGCTACGATTGGTTTAATTCTTTACGGAATTCGATCTAACCCATTACCTATTGCTGCTTGCTAAATTCTGTTTCGAGAACTATCGCTTATCACATACGCATATACAAAAAAAACTGTATAATATTGACAGCGACAATCGTTTTTTAAAAAGTCCGGATCTTTCATTTTTCTGTTGAGGTTTTCTAAAGTGAACCGTAAAAGACAGCTGGCATTCGTTTGTGGACATCCTTAGGGTCCGTTATTCCCTAGTACACGATGTCGTGCATAATGTAGATCAATGACTAGTCGTTTGCCGGCGCTCCTCCCGGGCGTCACTCACGACTGTCGCTCTCATTTTTAAGTCTACTTCCCTAATTGATCATCCTCTTCTATTTACAATTTATCTGATACAATTTTGGCTTCTAATGAAAAGTTGTTGGATTAACAATAGAACAAGTCTCAATAGGAAACTTCAAAGATCAGACTTCGTTGTGAATTAATCATTCTAGTTTTAATTTCGGGATCTTTCTGGGAAATCGATGTTTTATTAAAATTCCTTGTTAATGAAACTTTACCGGAGTTTTCTCGAAATGCATTCTAAATATTCTCCGGATCTTTTCTGAAGCACTTTTTCGGTGAACATCTGGAATTAGAGATTAATCCTTAGTCACCGCCACTCAAGGCTAGCCACTTTCATGTTTAAATCCTTTCAGTTGATTTTGTGAAACTCACATATATTTTCAAAGAAAGTAGTTAGTGTCTCTCATCTCCTCCCTAATGGGCGTTAACAGACGAGATCGAAAATAACTGGGCACGTCCCCTCGAACAATGAATAGAAAAGGCAGCGGCCCATATGTACGCAAGAATTAACTTGAAGAAGAGATATATGAATTACACATTTAAGCCTGTTAGAACTATACTGATATTTTCTGTATTGACGATCTACTGGATTGACATTTGGTTTCTTGCAAAAAATTATTAGATTTACAGCTGAAATATTCTCGATAAGAATTTCAAAAAAATCAGGTTTTTTTGTAAACTATTCGATAGTTTGAATTTCGCAATCGTTCTGAAAAATCGCCCTTCTATAGAAGTTCACAATAAGAAAATCTTTGTGAAACTTGCTCGAAAACATCCCATTTTTCCTACGGATCTTCCTCTAAGCACATTTTCTATGAACTACTTAAATCCAAAGAGATATGAAAGCGATTTTTATACTAAGTGAAAGCCCGTTCAAAACGGGATTTAGAAGTATAATTGACGATTCATAGGATGATAAGAGACGATAGAATCACGGAAAGTTTCGAAATTTGATGGGTATATCGGATGTACTTCCATGGATAGCCAGCCATAAAAACAGAAGGTTTTCAGAAAATTTTTTCATCGGGCAAACTTTGTAGAGCTATCTACGTCGATCATTTTGGTAAAAAAATATTTTAAATTTGACATGTAAATGACGGTGCTCAGGTCAAAATACTGAATTTTGATCTGAACAACGCCATTTATATGTCAAATTTAAAATATTTTTTTACCAAAATGATCAACGCAGATGGCTCCACAAAGTCTGCTGGATGAAGAAATTTTCTGACGACTTGCTATTATTTATGACTAATTAACTGATGTACATTCAGTATGAGTCATCGGTGGCCAGGCCCCGCGCGAGGGTCCCAAGATTGGGGGGGTGTGACGAGATTTCAAGGCGGTCAAGATTGAGGGAAGCAAAATTTTTTTTCGCATCAGATCTGATGTTAATCTTTTTCTGCGGACCTAAAATGTAATAATTTTTCGCGAAGCGACAACTTTTTGCAACCTCCTTAAAAAATTTGATTTTTTCTCGCAAATTTTCAAGAAGAGAACTCGAGTCCAATATGAGAAAATTCCTCGATACTGTCGTTATCGAAGGCGACCACTTTGGCACAAGTTGCTCTATATCAAGCTGTTTCAAAGGAAAAGTTGACTAAAGTATTATCCGATCCAAAGTAAAAGGCAAGTTACCATTTTTCGAATAACTTTTGATAGGAACGAGATAGAGAGCTGCGATTTTCACCATTCGAAAGAGCGATGTCCGAGCCATTGATCGGTATAGAACTCATTAAGACGAAAGATGTTTTTTTTTATGGGTACCTTTGGATCAACACTTTTCCTTTGAGTATTTTCATCAATTTTTCGAATAATCTCAACTCAAATGATGTCAAACTGTAGCTCAAATCACCCTTTTTTTCGCTATAAAATTAACATTTGTTTTTTTTAAATCCGCTTAGAATAAGCGATTGAGAGATAATGAAATATGTGATCATTTTATAGCGAAAAAAACGGTGATTTGAGCTACAATTTGACATAATTTGAGTTGAGATTATCGTGAAAATTGATGAAAATACTCAAAAGAAAAAGTGTTGATCCAAAGGTATCTATAAAAAAAAAAGCATCTTCCGTCTTAATGAGTTCTATACCGATCGATGGCCCAGACATCCCTCTTTCGAATTGTGAAAACCGCAGCTCTCTATCTCGTTCCTATCAAAAGTTATTCGAAAAATGGTAACTTGCCTTTTATTTTGGATCGGACAATAGGAAGTTTGTCTAAGTTAACTGCGTTACACAATTGTTATTTTTCGCGAAGCGAAAACATTTTTCCGACTCACGAAAAACTCTTTTTCCCTTATGTTGTTCGAAAGCAAAAAGTGTTGTGATAACTCTTATAGATTTCGCCGCCGAAGGCGGCCACGCTAGTGACGATTGTTGGAAAATGAAGCTCTTCAAAAGGAAGAGAGAAGTAAAATTGCGTTAAAAACAGAAAAATCACAGATATTTCTAGGTTGAATACGCTCCCGTCGTCATGTTTTCGCGAAGCGAAAAATTTAAACATCCCTTCAGAATTTTCTAGCAAAAAATTTCAAAAAGATTTATCGACTTTGTTGGCTACGAATGATTAATTATTAATTATTGGTGGGGTGTACACCCCCCTACACCCCCCCACTTTCGCGGGGCCTGTCGGTGGCTCACATCGCCGCAAAATGGTTAAGTTCTTTGCATACGGAATATATCAATTTATTTAGGTTTTTCTGTGAGGAGAAGGTATTTTAAGAAAAAAAAGATTCTTTGTAAAAATTTGACCGAAGATTTTTGGCATCGAAGAATCAACTGGCATCATCCGTCAATGAAGATTTTCAAAGCAATTCTTCTCCTCAGAAAGTCACTTGCTGTGACTCGGTAGCTGAATGTATCATTGCTATTGTTCCAAATCCTGTTGCATATACCAAAGTACTGAGTGAGAAAACTATTTCGAAACTTTTCGGAAGCTAATCGTATCAACCGATTCTTGAACTCCAAAAACCTTGGTCAAACTATATAAAAAGGATGGGTGTGGGTGTGGGTGTGAGTGTGGCTGTAGGTGTGGGTTTGAGTGTGTGGGTGTGGGTGTGGGTGTGTGGGTGTGGGTGTGGCTGTAGGTGTGGGTGTTCTTTTCATCTACACCCACACCCACACTCACACCCACACCCACATCCACACCCACACCCACAC
>CAJNOL010002653.1:13512-34317 GCA_905250125.1 Rotaria sordida | reverse complement strand
ATCAATTAAAATTTTAAACAAAATGCCTTTAGATGTATACTGTAAATACTTACTGTCATTTTCATTAACTCATGTTTCAAGTAGTTTTGTAGGCATATGATCGAAAACAAAGGACTAGAATTTCACATAAATATTAGTATTAGAACGAATTAACATTAATCATGATACTAAACTATTCTTATGACAATGAAAACTAATGCATTGGGTTTATTTACCATTTAACTTATTTCATGCGAAGGTCTTGAGGGTGTGGATGTGGGCATCGCCGAAGAGAAGATCCACGCTCACAACCAGACTCACCCACATCCACCCTGAAAAATAGGCATTGAATGGTTTATGAGTTTGTTTCATTGCTTATATTTGGGATCAGCATAGTTGATTGTCTATCATATAGAAATTTTTTGGTTCAAAGAGATTTCCAAATTGGTTAGATTCCTTCGTCAGAAATATTTAATGATGTTTATTAGAAATTATTCTTTATTTTCTAGAATTAACTTACAGAATTATTGTTTCTTTGTAATTTTTATTTGAGAAAGTATAAGCAAGAAATAGTGTGTATTTTGTTTAGTCAAAGTAGCAATTGATATTGCGAGAAATGTAATTAAGAAATAAAATATATTTCTTTTTGTAGATGAAAACGAGAGGACTATTTTAATCGTTCGCAGAATTATTATTCTATTTCTTTGTAATATCTTATTCGAAGTTGCGAACATATATGGAATTGATTTTGTATTGTGTGTTGAAAGTCTTTGATTTCAATAATGTTTTGACTTTTGTATTTGATGTTGTTTGTGATAATGAATAGCTATAGAGTATAGTATCGTAGTCTTATTGTTTTACGTTTTTTGGTTAATATATGATCATTTGTACTACATAATCGTGACCACAATAAATCTGCATTGAACAATCATTGCTGAAATGGGGTGCATATACAAGATGCCTCAAAAAATCCAGCAAAGCAAGTCATCAAATAGTTGTAAAAGGGTATGGATGGGGTGTTGGGTGTGGGTATGGGCACGGGTGTGTATGTGGGTTTTCGGTGCGAGTATGGGTGCAGTTGTCGTTGTGGGATATGGTATGGGCGCCCGTCATCTCTTCGAACTAACTCCCGTCCCCACCTATCTATACTTCCACTTCTGCACCCACAGCCACACCAGATACCCAGACCCGCACCAACATCGACACCACGACCGCCAGTGTTGCCCATAATTAATCCATTAGCAAATCGTATTACATTTCATTTTTAGAATCAGACTTCTGCCTTATAATAGAATTCTCTTGTTTACACTATAGATTTCAAGGTTGCACAAACAAAGCGTTCTTTTTTGCTACAATCACTGTCAAACAGCAGTGTGTTGCCTTGAATACGACATTCGTTTTGTCTTTTCTTCGATTTGTCGAAGAACGATGCAAACAGAGAATGTCTCATTTGCTTTCACCAACTTCAAATAATGTCCTTGTTGCTTACTCTTTTAAAGAAAACGTAGAGGTGAAGTGTGCACAATCTTATTGCTCAGTTTGCATGCCACCTACACCCACATCCTATTTATTTGTATAGAAAGCTTTTTGCGTTTCTTTATTAAATAAAATAAACTATCTTTAACTTCGCGAAGCGCATTTCAAATATGATTTCTTATATTTCTCGTGATCAATGACGAAGAAAATAAATATTTTTCTTTTGAATCATTAATTTTCGACAGAATTTCCAAATGAAAGCAAAAATTTATCTTACTTGAAAAATATTGGGGAAGAATATAATTTAAGCTATAGATTAGGATTAGACTTTTGTCTTGGAAAATATTTTCACAATTTTGTGGTATAAAACCAACGGATTATCAAAACACATTGTGCAATGCTTTGAATTTCTGGTCTTACTATCTGTCTTAATTGTATACGAGATAAGAATTATTATGAAATGTCATATTTTTCGCAATCTCTTCAATTTGAAAAGTTTTGATTTTTATGATAGGATGTAAAAATAGAATTTAATGATGCCTGATGAGTCGCTTAAGCAAGGACGAAACATCGCATGATGCTTTCAATCTCTATCTCTATGAATTTCCTAGTAGAATCTAAGTATTTTATACTGATTCTTAGATATTTTTCTTTGAATCATTGTATTGACACCAGTCACTATGAGTGTGGGTGTGGGTGAAGCACTTATCTATACTCACACCCATACCCACACCAATGTAAAACGTGTGGGTGGGTGTGGGTGCGGGTGTGGGTGGGTGTGGGTGTGGGTGTAGGTGTGGGTGCGTGGAGCATGTGGGTGTGGGTGTCGCTTTCAATGTTCCCACACCCACACCCATATATAATATCGAACTTTTCCGCACTGATTTTAGTCTCTTTTCAAGGCTGATCAAGTTCTACTCTAGGAAGCATCATGGATAGCTCTATGTTATGATTATTGCCTAACAGTATCACATTGTCATCAGTAGACTAGTCGTCATCGGAATTCATTACATGGAAAAGTTTGATGTTAACTTAGTAGCTAACCAATTCGTGTGTAATGAACGTGCAAAAAAACACATCATCGATGTAGTTTTTACGTGCAATGAAAGCAATTTTTATCTGATATGGCATAATCGAGAAGGGGATAGGAAAGACAAAGCGTTCTCTACACACAATCTTTTCTTGAACTTTCTAATACCAAGCACTGAGATAGAAATGGCTCATCGGCGATACTTCCAAGAATGCGATTCGAAAACTGTATTCAATTTTGTATCAGCCGTGTTCGTTCCTATCTTGATTTCTATATTCAGTATTATTCTCGCTCTTCAACAAAAATCAATAGCTGAAACAAATCGTGAGGTGGACTTGCGTATTGCTGCTGATCAGCACCGTCAGAATGTGGAATTGGCTCTCGATGGACAACGCGACGCTAAACTAGTTGCTTACATGAACGAGATATCCCATCTATTACTTACCAACAATTTTTCGTTCAGCAAGCGTATACTTACATCCATTGTTCGTCCGAAAACATTGGCCGTATTGCGACAACTTGATGTAACCCGCAAGCGTTATCTCATTCAATTTCTTCGCGACTCTCGAATGATTTCTACCTCTAGTCCGTCAGCTCTCAGTCTGGCTGGTGCCGATCTCAATCACATTAATTTGAGTGAACATGAAAAATTTGTTGACATGCGTCAAGTGTCCTTTTTTGGTGCCTCTCTTGACGATGCTTCTTTTACTAGGGTGTCTTTGGGTTATAGTAATTTTGGGGATTGTCGCTTGCCCCGAGCTTCTTTCTATGATGCCGGGCTCAACAACGTTAATTTTCATTCCGCTTTTTTGGAAAAAGCCGATTTTACAGGAGCAGATATCTATGGAGCCGATTTTACCTCAGCCAAACTAGTCGATGCTAAAATTACTCGGAAGCAGGTAACTACTAAAAACTAAAAATGACTAAATTCTTTAATTTTGTTTTCTTTTTGGTAATAGCTCGAGAAAGTTATAACCGTGTCTGGAGCCGAACTGTCTGACGGTAGTATAGGTCGAAATCCAAATCTACTCAGTGAATATAATTGTCCAAAGTTGGCTGATAGATACAGCATTCGCAAAAACATCAGTGCTCGTCGCTATCGAGAATGGTTGGCTATCAAGGCACAGCCCGATCACCTTTTCTATTCTTTCACTGGTTGGTTTGATCGATTGGAAAGTGTACGAATACATTTCATCGAATACAATCAGCATGGTAAATTAGTGCGAGAGATTTGCTTCGGTAAAAATGAGTCTAGGTCACAATGTTATGCTTCACCATGGACATTTCCATCACTATCATTACCACCACCACTATCAAATCATACGAACGAGTACCAATATGTGAGCGAAAAAGTTACCTGCTACAAAGAAACTTACACTATTGATGTTAACGTTGATGTTGGATACAATGGAACTTGCCGTGATCTATATTTCTCAATTGACACATAGTTATACGAAATCATCTACAAAATACTGGCATAATTTACAGAACACGTTTTCTAACTCACGAAGACGATGAATCCGTGTTGGGTTTGATTATTTAGGGTATCTTCTTTGCTACTAATGCATTCCCTTTTCACTCTAACATACAGTCAAACCAAAAAGTATTGGGACACCCCCGTGTCTTTTCGTATTTCTTGATTCATCCAACAGAAAAAAGAGATAAAATTTTTCTTTTTTCATCAGTAGATAGTCCTCACATTATACTATGTTCTCTGTAAAAATCAGAAATTTTGACTATCACCTT
Source organism: Rotaria sordida (assembly GCA_905250125.1). Classification (NCBI taxonomy): domain Eukaryota; kingdom Metazoa; phylum Rotifera; class Eurotatoria; order Philodinida; family Philodinidae; genus Rotaria; species Rotaria sordida. The sequence continues at coordinate 30,086 of CAJNOL010002653.1, read as the reverse complement.
GAATTATGGTACGTATTTTCGTGACAGCACCAGATTTTTCAATATAGGGTGTGGGTGGATGTGGGTGTGGGTGTGAGATGTGGGGTGTGGATGTGGGTGTGGGTGGGTGAGGGTGTGAGTGTGGGGTGTAGGTGTGGGGTGTTGGGTGTGGGTGTAGGTGTGGGTGTGGGTGTGGGTGTAGATAGGAATGAGGTCAACCCACAATCACACCCCACACCCACATGCACATCCACACCCTCAGACCCACACCCACCCCCCACACCAACATTCACACCCCACACTCATATGCACATCCACACCCTCACACCCACACCCACCCCAACACCTACACCCACACTGTTATGTTCGAAGTGTTTCCCTTCGAACATAAGACGAAACGAAACGAATAATGAGTACTCCTTTCTAGTACAGTGGTTAATACGACTGCCCAGGAAGCAGGAGATGCATTGTTTGATTCCATGCGAAGGGAGATTATTCTTTTGTTCCGTTCTGTGGTCATACCATCACGTTGCTATCTCGCTGATAACAACTCGTAACACACACCCACACCCATCCACACCGTCAAGTCTGGGACCCTCATGCATTCTTTAAAACAGATTCGCATAGTATTCAGAAAAGAGCTTTCCAAACGTTTCATTTCTGTGCCGTTCGATCACCAACTGATCAAGAAGTCTACAGTGAATATTTTACGTTACCGAAAAGCCTCGACAAAACACCATGAACCTTTGCCTTATTCTTTGGCTATGATACAGTGCGCCTTTTTATGTCGCATAAGCCATTCACGGAGAGAGAAAAAAGTGAATTGACGCACATGCTTTTTTCTTCTTTCGCGGAAAGTCGATGTCTTTGCACACAGCATATTTGAATAGCAGCCTTCACTTGCATAGTAAATATTTGATAAGAAAATGGAGAGTGGTGCAATTTGTTAGCTGTCATCAGCGGATTTTTTTTCCAACCTTGAAGAAAAAAAGCAACAGAAAGTCAATAAACAGGTGAAGTAACGCTGAATCGGCAAGCGTTGATGACTGTCACAGTGGAGAATCAGACGGACATATGCGAAAAGATTATTTTCCAGAATCTAACCGTTTTCATAGATACATGCATATGTGATTTATCATTTCCTAAAATAGCGGTTTTCAAAGCTTTATAGAGCCGGATAAACGAGCCTGCTAAAGCTTGGACCTAGAAATCAGCATAAATCAAGAAAATCAAGCCGCAGAACACTATAACACAATATTCCATAAGTAAACAATATCGCAAAAAACTTGCTCACCTATGGAATTTATGGTGAAAAGAAATGATCGTAATCCAGTTTAAAATAGAGTAGAGAGCTAGGAATCCTTATGTCGAAAATCTATCCGACAACCTATCGTTCCGTATATTAAAAACCCTACACAGAGATCACGTCTGATCAAGCGCGTATTTTTAGCACAAATAAATGTATATGTATCCTAATTACCGTAGTAGCGCCAACTCATGAAACCTTTCCAAGGCTATTTTACAGAATGTCCAAAAACCAAAGGTTTCTGGTTGAAAATCCGGTTTTAGACCATATTGTGCTTTGAAGAAAAAACTAAGGTGACATTCGGAATTAGGGCATTAAACTACTTCGAATGATATGCAGCTCAACATATTTTTCAGAAAAAATCTTTTTCGGAAAATTATGGCTGAGAGACCCCAAGCCATATTTTTTCGAAAAAGATTTTTCTTGAAAACCTTCTGTTTGTCCAAAACAGTTGAAGCAGTCACGATCGCCATTTCGACCTTGCTCAAGAGTCTCATCAGGTGGCATGACTGTACTTCCATTATAATTGCAGTCGTGCAAATTTAACACCGGTTCTATACTATCATATATACTAGTTGAACATCGGTTTTTATCATAGCTCTTAAGGCAACCTTTGGGTTATGATGAATTGAAAAAGCCACCTGATGAGACCCTTGAGCAAGGTCGAAATGGCGATCATGACTGCTTCAGCTGCTAAAAGCACTCATGTTGTGTTAACATTATGTGTGCACGGGACGAAGTTTCGGTTTATATCGGCTCGTTTATTTATAGAAAAACATCGATACATATATATATATAGTGACGCGAACATAAGAAAAAGGAGAAAAAAGATGAGATGATATCATAGGATAGGGGTGTGGGTGTGGGTGTAGAAAGAAAAGAGACATCACACACCCACACCCACACCCGCATATGCATTTAATCACGTCTACGGAACTAGAAAGTCAATTGAACATGCTAAACAAGCTGTGTAGATTTGTCGTCGTTCACTCAATTCTGATCATCCTCTAGTGCAGCAATATGAGCAAGATCTTCGTGAACTTGAACGACAAGTGTGATTTTATTTATCAATAAGCAATACATTTGTTTACCTGAACACATAATTAATAATATTTCTGCTTGCCGTCTGTTCAAAATCTTTCACCGAATTTTCTCTTCTCTTCGACAAACTCATCACATCAGATGAATTCCATGAAGTGATTTTAGTTTCAATCTGAGGTGTGGTTCGTTTTTTCAAGTTCACCGACACCCACACTATATATATATAAAGTGCTTCCTACATTATGTTCTCTTTTTTATCCTTTATGTCTGTGCAAAAATAAGTTCTATTAAAAATAGAAGCAGTGGAAGTTCATAATAAACTATAATATTAAAGAAGTATTCCATTTTATTTTCATAATTTAATTTGACATGAAAATGGAGCCATGAAGCAGAATGAGCATGTTGTATAACTAATCTGTGACGAATTTTCAATCAGATCGAATCAGCTGTCTACCCTTACTGATTACAAATTTAAGTAAAGGTAAGAATGAGTATACTACAAAAAACCGTGTAGCATCAATACCGAAATCAGACGCCAATGAATGTTTGATACTAGTTTGCTGTTGAATTCTACTTAGGCGAATGTAAATGACCAAAAGTTTCAATTGAATCTCTAAACTCTACCCTATCCAAACGATCAGTTAATGCTATGTATGAATGCCGATGTTTATTCGTACAAAATAATAATTCAAAGTCTCAACATGGTACTTCATTATTGTCGATAACGTTGATAGCTTAGCACCATCGTTCAAAGCTGTTTCTTCAGTGATAACAAATATTTTCGACTATCTTATTATCGATAGAGTACGAAAGTTAAAAAAGCTGCAATTTGGGTTATACTTTCAACTAATCAAACTCGATTAACTTTTTGTACTTTCTAATAGATTTCGTTCAGCAGAAATCGTAATTATTCTGATTTATTGAATATGTTCCATAAGATAAATTAAAATATATGCGTATCATTCTTCTGTAATGTAAAAACGTAGTATTCGCAAATTACTGTGTATGTTTTATTTCATGTATTTATCCGAGCGTGTGGATGTGGGTGTAGCATTTAGACACATGCACACTCTCACCCCAACACCCTACACGCACACCTACGCCCACACCCACACCCACACCCGGTTACTAAGGTCTGTAATGGGGGTGTCTGTAATGGGGGCCTGTCTGTAATGGGGAGCTTTCGTTGCTAAGTGTCTGTAATGGAGAGGGAAGGAAAGGGAGGAGAGCCGCCAAAACTTCGACTTAAAACTTACATTCACTATTATTTTCTTCGAAAACATGTGAGTTCCACAAAAATAACAGATGTTGGTTGCTTCTATATATTGACAGTATTTTACACGAGTTTTTCCAATCTGCAAAAATTGTTAAACTTCCTAAGACATACTTTTAATCATATCTCTCGATCAGAAGACTCTTATTTTGTTGTTGACATCTGAGTTCAATCGATTGCCTATTTACTCTTGAAATCGCATCAATTTCAATAGTTATTAATATTCTTAAGGTGCCAATATGTCCTTGGATTAAATGAGTGTAATCAACGCCAAAAGCATAAATTGGTGTACACATTTGTTTGAAACGGTGTCCTATATCCTTTCTGTCCCAGATTCGATTGCCATAGCGTCTAAACAATAACGTATAACAAAGTCACATCATACCTATTACATAGTCTTCTCGGTTCATGGCGATTTTTCCAAGTGAATTTCTTCCGCTTACAATATCATATTGATGAAAATCAATATTGACGCTCTGAGCAGCGATTAATAAAAGTAAGAAGGAAGTATTTCTAGGTTGTTAAATGTTCTTTTGATTACCTTCAGAAAAGTATCGTTTACGCTGTGGTGACATGTAAAAAAAAGGGATATGATTTGCTGAAACTATAAGACAATCTCAATGTGATTGTATATTTAGATGATCTTTAGGAGAATGTCAATTGAAATTGAAACCAATCAAAAAACGAGGTTGGGTATGGGTATGAGTGGCGATGAAGAGAAAATCCCACTAACACCTCTTCCTCTCAACCATACAGAGGCAAACCAAAATATAGATACACGTGGTGGCAGATAATTTTGAGCACTCTCTCTAAATATGTAATAATTAAAAAAGGAAGAATTTCTATCACGCTGATTTGCAATACGGACTACAAATATTTTTTCCAGGAGTGTAGATGAGATACATATATGTATGTTGGCTCTACAACAATGATACAAGGAAAGAGACAATGTATAAATGATGACGTTACTTAGTAAAGATCTACACGCTTGTTGTTTAAGATTTCATCCGCGCATTCGTCGACATTTTACACAGAGAATAAAAACTTTGATGATTCACATAAGTAGACTGTAGATTTCGCTCACAAGGTAGACATTTGCCAACTGTAATGAAAATTTTCATCCTCATTTTATTATCTTCACCCTCAATTTTAATCCAAGCAGTCTTTGCAATTGAAATTTCAGCGTTTCCGCCTTGATTTAATTAAATATTCTATAACAACAGATAAACTCAGCGGTCTACTCTATTTTTTATTAAAAAAATATGTTAAAAAATCAATTTTCGAGTTTTTGAAAATTGCCTTGCTCGAACTTGTTTTTTTTTGAAACGTTATATCATCAACACATGAAACGAGTGAGATAGAAAAATAATGTCCATATCCTTGACAGAAAAAGAAAAATTGTCACGCTTGTATCATTAAGTTATTTTTTTTCTCCTGCGCAATTTATGTTGTTCATTCGTCATACATTTTTTCAAGCTAATTTGTACATGCGCATACACTATACGAAACAAATTGATGAATAATAATAGATATTATTTAATGAATATAATGATAACGTTTACATTATGATTAAAATATTTTTTCATATAAGTTGTGCAAAAACAGAATAACGAAGTAGGTATAAAAATACTTGTCCATTGAAGAATACTCTCCTTCATGACTGAAAATAATACTCAAACGAAAATGTAAGTGTCATGATTTTTATAACTTTTTTTAATATTTGGAGCTGAGAGAATTTAAACAAAATAAGTATCAATAGGTAAAGAATTTCAACATGATGACACGTATCGATTAAAACGAATTCTTTTTCGCTACATTTTCGAAAATATAAACGATAAAAAAATGATGCCTTAACGTTACTACATGGTCTCTATATAGATTGTTTTGGGTCCATATTTAACCAAATTATAAAGCGCAGAAAAATAGTTCGTACCTTATCTTTCTCGTAATGGAACTGTATATTGACTATATATGATATGTTACACATACTTAAATTCATAATTGAGGTATCCATGAAAAAAGCTTTCATATGAGCCCGCGTTATAATGCCAACTTTCAGCGGAAAAGCGCTCTTCTTGTATTTAAATGCATTACTTTTTATTGCAACGTGTTTAATCACGTCGGTTTTATCTGCAGCACATTTTTTTCAGTTTAAAACGCACACAATGGGCTATTTGCTTTCAATCTGAATTTCGAGGAAAAAACGATCGATTTCAAATAGAAAAGAGGGGCTAGTGGCTTTAGGAACATATACTTATATATGTGTCGATAGGCCTATCTTTTTTATGGACGGAGAACCCGACGGCTTGACGGGACTTAAGAATTGTATAGCTATATATGCATGTCTATACCTCCTATTTTTTTTGCAACAGGATACTACGGGGGTTGGGGCGACTTAAGAATTCTATAGCTCCATATGCATGTATATGCCTCTCTTTTTCTGGGTTGAAGGAACTTGAAAGGCTTGGGGAACCTAAGAACTCTATAGCTATATATGTATGTATATACACTCCTTTTTTTTAGGATGAGGGATCAGGGGAGCTTGGGAGGAGGGCTTAAGAATTCTACAGCTATGTAGATAAATATACAGTTATAGAATTCTTAAGTCTCTTCAAGCCTCTCTGCTCCCATCATCCCAAAAAAAGGGGCATATACATATATATAGCTATAGAATTCTAAAGTCCCTCCAATCTCTCCTAGACCGCCATCCCAAAAAAAGGAGGCAGGCATATACATGCCTATAGAGCTACAGAATTCTTAAGTGTCGCGAAGTCTCCATAGTTCGCCCATCCCAAAAAACGGGTGGGTCACATACATACAAATATAGCTATAGAATTCTGAAATCACCCAAGTCCTCCTAGTCTCCCCATCCCACAAAAAAGGGGAGGGCACATACATGCATATAGAGATATAGAATTCTTAAATTCTCCAAAGCCCCCCTAGTCTCCCGTCCGAATGAAGGGAAGCGGGCATATACATGCATATAGAGATATAGAATTCTTAAATTCTCCAAAGCCCCCCTAGTCTCCCGTCCGAATGAAGGGAAGCGGGCATATACATGCATATAGAACTATAGAGTTCTTAAGCCCCTCGAGGCTCCCGAAGCTCCGCATCCCAAAAAAGGCATGAGGCATTTACATAATTATGTAGCTGTAGAATTCCAAAGTTCTCCTTCCCCTCCCCCTCCTCCCCACAAGCCCCCTAGTCTCTCTCATCCCAGAAAGAGAAGACCATATACACGTATATTTAGCTATATTATTATATCATCGTGCTTGAACAGAAGATGGAAAATTTATGGTTTCATGTAAGATATAATTGGTTGGTTGAGACATAGATATTTGCTAGCGTAGTGGGTACGTATTCGAGAGAGATTGTTAGTGTATTGGATTGTGAGTCATTCATGAGAGATTAAGCGTCTCATGACATTGTAAGATTTTTCCGGCCTGTGCTCTGTATGGAGAAACCGGCTGTTTTTTGGCTCTTCCCTACCCCCTCCTGTACTGTTATTAAAATGAAACGTTTTATTTTTGTTCTAAATGTGGTTTGAAATCAAAAAGCACATAGACTCTTAAATCGACACCTAAAAATACTTTTTAAACGCGTTAATGAGAGGTGCTTGTTTAACCATCGATAAGCACCATTTGAATAGTCATTCGAACGCTTTTTCTTTTATGTATTAGGACGCATTTATTTTTTATGCATGCAAACGCGACATTTTAGTGTTCCGTCACTTACGAAAAAACGATTTTTGCAAACTTGCTAGAATACAATCCGTAAGATATGTTTTCCTATTGAAAAACGAGTTCTTCCTGCAAACAAGTTAAAATGTTCATATTTTTATTATGGATATAAATGGCATTTCATAATACAAAGTCTGCACCATTTGGAAAAACGTTTTGAAGCATTAGACTCACAATGATGCCCCTTCAGTGAATCTGTTGTAGAGATGAATTTTAGGGGGTACTGTGTAGCAGAATGCTCAACTCGAACAGTCCAATACTCGGGTCCTGTCAAGTCCTATAGGATATTCTAAATAATCCAATAACTTTCGATCAGGATCCGACAACTTTCGATAGGTACCTGTCGGAAATCGTGGGAATGCACGGTACAAGATTCCGACAGGAAGTTGTCCGATCCCATAGTTGAAAAACGTTGGATACACTAAGGATCCAACCGGATCCTGTAGAATTTATATCTGAACATTAGATATTGTTGGACTCTCCCCATCCTTGTCATCCCTCTTCCCCTATATTCTTCCGATCGGGCAACTAGCTTCAAATTAACAGCTTTAATCAATTTTATTTAAACTTTTTATTAAATTCAATTGTTGAATTATAAATTTAAAATAACGGTAAAATAAAATGAAGCACTATACATTAAATTAAATACATTAAAACAAGATAGAAATAAAATAACTTATTATAAAATAAAAATAAAACTAAATGGAACAACTCTTTTATACTCAGAGTTGATCGAGTTGATGACATAATATAATCTATAACAAAATTAAATGAAATACAATAAAACAAAATACAATAAAAATAAAACAAAATACAATAAAAATAAAACAGAATAAAATAAAATAAAAATAAAAATAAATGAAACAGATAATTTATACACACTGTTGATCGACTTAATACCATAATGTAATCTAAAACAAAGTTAAATTAAATTAAATGTAATAAAATGAAAATAAGATGCAATAAAGTAAAATACTACACAGCAAAATAAAAATAAAATAAATAATTTAGACTCACTGTTGCCTGACTTCGTGCCGTAATATAATTTAAAACAAAATAAAATAAATATATAAGAAAATAAAATATCATAAAAAATAAATGTAGTAAAGTGTCCAGGAATACTTTCATACTATCAGATTTCGTCAGATCCGACAAGTCCCCATTATCAAATATCATCGAATCCTATTGCCGAAATTCAATAAAATCCGGCGTCGGAAATCAACGAATAATGATGATTTTTAACATTCGGAATCCACTCAGATTTCGACTATTGAAAACTATCGCATAGTTTCGGATCCGATCGGATCCGACCAGGTGAATTTGACTTAGATGTATTTTTATATTCAAAAAGAAAGAAATAGTTGTGTAATAATAAGAGCAAATGTAAATGAATGAAAACGAGTTTAACCTGATTAAAACAACTCCTTAGCTGAGTTTCAAAAACTAAACATGTAAATTGATGTGGGGATAACAACTCAGCTAAATTTTTTTCTGTACAATGATTCAGCAAAAGCTATCTGTTTTATTTTTTAACAAAATTTCTAATAAATGATGGTTAGGGTGTTATTCCTATTATACGTTTAATTCACTCAAGGAGGTTAGTCTTGAAAACAATAATATAGTTCATGTTTCTTTTTTATTGCGTTCACAGTATTTGATTGAATTTTGTTCGATTATTGATTTTTGTGCATAGATCGTCAGGAAATATTAATTGCTTTTTTCTCTATAGTAGTTCGAATATGTATAAGATTTATTTACCAAAAGATGCGCTTTAACTATCATAGCTTTATTGTTCTCGTCGAACATAATTCACGAGTAGTATAAGTAATAAACATGAGTTTTTTATTTTTATTGTATTCTTTTTTCGTCTTTTCATATGATTTTCTGTCATCTGTTCCTTCAACAATCAATTGAATGTATGGTAAAAACATGTATCTATTTCTCTTTCTTTTATGTTTCTTTTATATAATTTATGAATTTATAATCAAGATGGAATCGATGGATTCCCAAGATTTCGAATTCTATGGGAATACCGTGGGAATACCAAAATACTATGGGAATACTGGGAATCATGGAAATACGGAATCTGTCGATTCCCCTGGAACATTCGGGTGAAATCTTTTTAGAGTTTTGATTTTTATTGTAAACCGAGTCTGTCAGATAGATATAAGCTTCAATGGATGGTATGAGTTGAAGAAATTCTCTCATAAGCCTTTTGACTTTCCTTTCGAAGAAATAAAAAAAAGAGAATAATAAATAAGTAACATTGTGATGACTAAATAAATTAGGAAGATATTCAAATTAATCCAATGTGCTAGTCCACATTTTCACTTTGATTAATTAAACTTGTTCCGACGTTAAAAGTGGTATAATATGATTCGAAAAATCACTCATTTTTAGACCCATTCTTTTGAGTATGAAAAACATTTCTGCGATCATGGAAGAACATATACATAAAGTCCTATAAAAATCTTTCCGATCTTTCCTCAAAGATGTTGTCAGCAGATTACGAAACACTAGACTCAAAGCAGTATATAAAAACATATATGGGCTAAACCATTCGTTAGCGATGTGACTTCACGAAATTAAAATATGTGTATCTCGGGATGATGAGCTTTCTTAGATCCGATTTTTATATTTTACATGGACATTAAGTTACTCTAGATGCAAACTAATGTTAGCGGCATGACACAAAAAAATACATCGATTTTCACTTCATGTCTTTTAGTTTTTAAAAACTCCAATTTTATGCACAATTTTAGAAAACTAAATAGGACATTCCGTCGATGACTCTTGAAGCTATAAAGTCTATATGGAACATTTTTTCTTAGCATTCCAAGATTTTTCAAAAAAAACCGGTTTATTTGTTGTTAGTGACGTGACGCAGTACGACTACATAACAGAGAAGATGCTCTTGTAACTAACAGAAAAGTTCGAAATCGACTTCGAACGTTACAAATCATTACTCAGAGTCTCTAGATGATGATAAGAGAAAAGTTTTCGTTTCTGCACTTTTTAGGGTCTCTAGAAAACAGACTTTTTCGGAAGGAATGTTTTTTTTGAAGTCCAATCTTGCTGAAAATTTTCACCATAGATGTAACTTATGCCTTAGAGCCTGTCGTGAAGTTTTCAGATTTTTTTCTCATCTGGTTAGCGAGATATTCGCTAATTACTTTTTAATTAATAACCATGTGAAAGACCAAACATTCTCACATAAGTCTATGCTAAAAGAATTTATCTAAAAAATTCACTGTTATAGAGAATAAAACTCAAATAAAAAAGTGTAAATGTCCTGTTTTGTCTGATTTAGCTCACATATACTTAGAACATACCAAAAGTAGTGACGGCCCTATTGCAATTTCGTATAGACGGCTTGAGAAAATTTTCTTTTTATATAGACTGATAGTACAAACAAAGCTCTGCATTTCTACACTAGTTGATCGTTATTCATCCAATATTGTAATTAATAATAGTTTCATTAGAATTGTTCAGCTACAATATGTAACGATAACAGTAAGGGGAAAATAGCGGAGGAATATTTTTAGAATAACCTTTGATAGAAATAAGATAGAGAAATGCAGTTTTAATCGTTGGAAAGAGAGGATGAAGATGCATCAAATCATTTATTACGGAACTTTCTAATCAATTTGTAAAAGCTGTTTGGCCCATCTTTTCGAAAATAAACATGACCCCTTGGATTATTCACAGTGAATTTTCACTTATCAGGTTTGCACTCAAATAATAAATTCAAGATCTACAAGAGTGCGAAAATATTAGCAGTTTAAATTTTATGATTAAGCAGTTCTACGGTATTCTAGTCGATACTCTAAGTCGATTTCCTAGCGAATGCTGTGAAAGAATCCTTTTTCTGCTTTTTCTTTTTTTAATAAAAAAAAACATTTTCCCGATATTTTGAAAAACAGTTGAAGAAAATTCAGTAATCACATTAGAAAAGGCTAATATAATTGATTCGATACATCTTCATCCTCTCTTTCCAAGGGTTAAAACTGCAGTTCTCTATCTCATTTCTATCAAAAGTTATTCTAAAAATATTTCTCGGCTATTTTTCCCTTACTGTTATCGTTACATATCATAGCTGAACAATTCTAATGAAAATTGTATTATTACAATATTGGATGAATAATGATCAAATAGTGTAGAAAAGTAGAGCTTTGTTTTTACTATTGGTCTATATAAAAAGAAAATTTTCTCAAGCTGTCTATATGAAATTGCGATAGGGCCGCCACTACTTTTGATATGCCATAACTAGAATAAGGTCTTAGATAGTCATCACATCTGCAGCTTGAATCCTATCATAATCATGACTATCTTAGTCGAATCACTAGAGTTATGTATAGTTGATTGAATGAAATGAAAAACCTTTCCGAGTCTTCGATCAATAATGATTCAATTGACAAAATACCTTATAGAAATAATTAAATACTTTCAAAAAAAAATTTAAATTTATTGGTAAACGCGTCTAAATCATATTCAACAATAGAATGTATCGTTTAATGAATAAAGTATATTTTCACTGACTAAAAAGATTTCGAAACCAAAGCTATCAACAAATAAGACATATCGATAAAGAAAACGTTCCCAATGGAACGTTTACAAATGTTTAAACTAATGAGTTGAAAGCAAAACCATGTATTAACAAATAGAGTTCAGTCCATTGAGTCAACTTGACACAAAAAAAAAAACTTTTGTGAAAGCATACCTCATTGAGTACTGGCTCACACTGTGTTCTATGTTCATGTTTCTAATACCTATCGATGTTTTGCTTTTGGATAAGATCGAAACTTTTTGAAGCGTTGTCTTTGTTTGACATAGCGTGATTATATTGGTATTCATTAAGAGGCTATCCATATCCAAGAAATGAGCACTTTTTCGAGAGAAAACGAATATGTAACTATTTGATATTCTAAATTATGATTACTAATGTAATTAATCCTATTATTTTAGATATTTTCTAATTTTTCAAGACTTTGCAACTTTTCAGCATAGGAAAGGTATTATCGATAACTCGAAAGGTAATTTTTAGAAAAGTATTCTAGTGAACAATGAATACTTACTGAAAATTATCTTTTACTAAATACTGTTCTTTTACATAGATGAATAAAAATTCTATGGATAATAATGCTATCTCAGTTGATAATTCATTTGCTGCACAACATGCTCATGTTGACAATGAGCGATGTAAAAACTCAACGCAAAATGAATTTAATTCAGCAAAATGTGTCATTGCTACTAATACAACAAAGAAGTGGTCAATGACTCCGACACCTTTGTATATAATTTTCTTTTGTGTTCAATCATAATAATGTATAGAATGTCTCTATTAGACAATATTCGCCTTGGTCACGACATCGATCTTCAATTACTGCAGGTGCATTTGCTGTATTCACAATTATAGCAATGTGTATTGGTATATTGACTGTTTGTTTCACTTCACCAAAAGCTACTGGTATGTTCTTTTTTATTAATATGTTAGCCACTTTCTACAGATAAAATAAGATCACATGGAGAATATATAATTAAAAACTCAAAATAACACGTACGAGCGTTTCTGATGGAATAAGTCGATCGAAGTCATAGTTTTGTAATTGTAAGAAAAGAAAAGTTGAACTAAATAACTGCGCATGTGTCACACAAAAATTATCGAACCACTAACGTCTGTATTTACAACGAAGACCGTCATTTCCTGCGTCATCTATCTCTTCTTCTTCGCTCGTATATCGTGCTATTCGTGTATGATTACCCGCCAAGTAGATTCACATTCCTTTCTGTATCCTCATAGTTTTGTCTATTTTTATATTCTATTTCTTAATATAATCATTAATTCAAAATACTAATAGAACCTCTGAAAGTATTACCTAACACAATAATTTTGATAACCGTTTGAGCGTGTAAAAATATGAAACTTTCATCTTTTATATCAAACTTTTAGCAAAGTAAATGTTAGAAAAAGAGATTATAAAATGTGGAAATGATCACATTTGATCACGTAATTCAGTGCATCTTACACACTTCACTCATATTGTATTCGTTGATGTTCGTCTTCATTCTCAACGATGACGCACTTTTTGAACAAATTCTAGAGTAAATCGAAGAAAGGAAATAGAAAATTAACTTGCATGATATAGCTGCATATATCTAGCTCTACCTGAATTTCAAGAAACTAAGTAGAATCCTAATGAAAGATGATTGATTTTGAGTTGCATACAAATACAGTAATACGACAATTTCTGACAGCATACTATAAAACTTGTAAGGATCCAATAGGATCAAACAGTGATAGTCACACTTGAGCAACCAATCAGTCATCACACTGCTTTTCATCTGTTGTTTAGTTCAAAAATGTGAGCTCAAATTCAAACCAACGGCTCAAAAACCAGTTGAATACAAGTATGGCCCACGATCTGTTGCCGCTGGTGATTTTGACAATGACACATGTTTGGATATGGTTATTGCTCATCATATAGTTAACACGATAACTGTTTATCTTGGATATGGTAATGGCACTTTCAAAAGTCCAATTTCATATTCAACTGGTTCCTACTCAAGTCCTTACATGGTCACAGTTGGTTATTTCAACAACGATTCTTACTTGGATATTGCAGTAGCAAATTTTGGCACTAACAATATCGTTATCTTTCGTGGATTTGGGAATGGATCTTTCGCAAATCAAACAGAACTTTCAACAGGCTCCTCTCGTCCAACAGCGATTATCGGTGCTCATTTCAACAATGACACACTACTTGATATTGCCATAGCCAATTACGGAAACCACAGTATCAGTATACTCTATCAATATGGAAATGGAAGTTTTTCGCTTCCAATTACATATCCGGCAGGTTACGATTCTTTTCCGTCCTCAATAGCTGCTGGAGATTTCAATAATGACAACTATTTAGACCTCGCCATTGCCAATTATGGCACTAACAATATTGTGATACTTTTTGGAAATAGCAACAGCACTTTTGCAAAGCAAATTACCATCTCAACTGGCATTGATTCTCAACCATACTCCATTGTCGTTGGTGATTTCAATGCAGACAACTTTCTCGATATCGCTATCGCTAATTCTAGAAGTCATGAAGTAGGTGTGCTCCTAAATAATGGTAATGAAACTTTCGCTAATCAAGACAACTATTCCATCAATTCTGCTTCTCCAATTGCCATTTGGGTAGGAGACTTCAATCAAGATAATCGATTGGACATAATCACCACGAATAAAGGCGCTGACAATATAGCCATACTTCTTGGATATGGAACCGGTAGTTTTAAAAATGCAACCATGAATTTAACTGGAGCTATTTCATCGATTTCAGTTGCCGTAGGTGATTTCGACAAGGACCACCGATTAGATATTGTCGTTGTAAACAATGATACTGGTGCCATTGATATTCTTGTTGGACGTTACGAAAGCTTTCAAAATCAAATAAGATATTCAACTGGCTCTAATCCATCATCTGTAGCTATTGGTGATGTCAACAACGACACTCGACTAGATATCATTGTCGCCAATGAGTTGAGCGATGATGTGAGTATCCTTCTTGGATATGGAAACGGTTCTTTTGAAAATCAAACAAGGTATTTAGTTGGCTCTTCTCCACAATCTGTAGCTATTGGTGATGTCAACAATGACACTCGACTAGATATCGTTGTTGCCAATTCGTGGAGCGATGATGTGAGTGTCCTTCTTGGATATGGAAATGGTTCTTTTGCAAAAGAAACAAGATATTTAGTTGGCTCTTCTCCATCATCTGTAACTGTTGGTGATTTCAACAATGACACTCGACTGGATATCGTTGTCGGCAATTATTGGAGCAATGATGTGAGTATCCTTCTTGGATATGGAAACGGTTATTTTGAAAATCAAACAAGGTATTCAGTTGGCTCTTCTCCACGATCTGTAGCTATTGGTGATGTCAACAATGACACTCGACTAGATATCGTTGTTGCCAATTGGGGGAGCAATGATGTGAGTGCCCTTCTTGGATATGGAAATGGTTCTTTTGCAAAAGAAACAAGATATTCAGTTGGCTCTCTGCCATCATCTGTAACTGTTGGTGATTTCAACAATGACACTCGACTGGATATCGTTGTCGGCAATTATTGGAGCAATGATGTGAGTATCCTTCTTGGATATGGAAACGGTTATTTTGAAAATCAAAAAAGTTATTCAGTTGACTTTTATCCATCATCTGTAGCTATTGGTGATGTTAACAACGACACTCGACTAGATATCGTTGTCGCCAATCAGGGTAACGATTATGTGAGTGTCCTGCTGCAATATAACAGAGGAGCGATTACATATGCAATGACCTTGGCACCTGGTGGTGGTTCTAGCCTACGATGTGTAGTCATTAATGATTTGAACAATGACACTAATCTCGATATCGTCTTAGCTAATTATGGCACTAATAATGTCGGCGTCCTTTTTGGATATGGGAATGGTAGTTTTGAAAATCAAATGATGCTCAACACTGGCACGAATTCTCATCCGATTTCTATAGCAGTTGGGGACTTCAATGGTGACCGTGAAGTGGATATTGCTGTGGCCAATGATGGTACAAAGCATGTAGATATGATGCTTGGAAATGGACAGGGAAAATTTGCAATTCAAACAAGTTATGAAATTGGTTTTGATACACCTCCGTTAGTTATGGCTTCTGGTGATTTTAATAATGACGCACGATCGGAGATCGCTGTCGCTTACGATGGACGTGATCATGTGGATATTTTTGTTGCGTATAACCATGGTTCTTTTGAAACTCAAACAAGGTATTCAGTTGGCTCTTCTCCACAATCTGTAGCTATTGGTGATGTCAACAACGACACTCGACTAGATATCATTGTTGCCAATTGGTTTAGCAACGATGTGAGTGTCCTTCTTGGATATGGAAATGGCTCCTTTGAAAATCAAACAAAGTATTTAGTTGGCTCTCTGCCATCATCTGTATCTATTGGTGATTTCAACAATGACACTCGACTAGATATCGTTGTCGCCAATCAAGGTAGTAAAGATGTGAGTGTCCTTGTTGGATATGGAAACGGTTCTTTTGAAAATCAAACAAAGTATTTAGTTGGCTTTCAGCCATCATCTGTAGCTATTGGTGACGTCAACAATGACACTCGACTAGATATCGTTGTTGCCAATTGGGGGAGCGATGATGTGAGTATCCTTCTTGGATATGGAAACGGTTCTTTTGAAAATCAAACAAGATAT
>CAJNOL010002653.1:0-13502 GCA_905250125.1 Rotaria sordida | reverse complement strand
ATGATGTGAGTGTCCTTCTTGGATATGGAAACGGTTCTTTTGAAAATAAAACAAGATATTCAGTTGGCTCTTCTCCATCATCTGTAGCTATTGGTGATGTCAACAATGACACTCGACTAGATATCGTTGTCGCCAATTCGGATAGCAATGATGTAAGTGTCCTTCTTGGATACGGGAATGGTTCTTTTGAAAATCAAACAAAGTATTCAGTTGACTCTCGACCACGATCTGTATCTATTGGTGATGTCAACAACGACACACGACTGGATATCGTTGTTGCCAATGAGCGTAGCAATGATGTGAGTGTCCTTCTTGACTATGACAATATAGTTTTTGTAAAGCAAATGATACTGATAACTGGAAATGATTCCCGACCAAAGTCGTTAGTGATCAGCGATTTTAACAATGATGATCTAATGGATATTGGCGTCATTAATTCACGCACCCAAAATATTGATATTTTTCTTGGATATGGAAATATCTCTTTTGCAAATCAAATGACATATTCAACACATCCATATTTATCTGCATGCTCTATGACTGTCGGTGATTTCAACAATGATAGTCAAGTGGATATCGCCTTTGTTAGTTGTAAGTCGGACAGTGTTGGTATTATTCTTGGATATGGGAATGGTTCTTTTGGAAATCAAATGATGTATTCAACAAGCTCAAATTCGTCTCGATATTCTTTAGCTGTAAATGACATTAACAACGACATTATACTGGACATTGTCGTCGCGAATTATGATGCCAATTATCTAGGTGTACTTCTTGGACATGGAGACGGCAGTTTTGAAAGCATCATACTAGTTCAGTTGGACTATGGTTCCAATCCATTCTCGATTGCCATTGGAGATTTCAACAACGATAAAAAACTAGATTTTGTCGTCGCCAATAATGGTACTGACAGTTTAAATATTCTCTTGCAGACTTGTTAATAATTTTATCTTGTACTTTATATTTTTCTATCACTTACTTATTTCGTATGCTCTTATATTTAATAGAATCATAGTTGAAATATTCAAATGTTTGTAAGTGTGAAAGATGAGCGGGTGTGGGTGTGGGTGTGGGTGGGTGTGGGTGTGGGTGTGGGTGGGTGTGGGTGTGGGTGTGAGTGTTCTTGTTCTTCTTTTTCAGCCACACCCACACCCACACCCCACACCCCCACCCACACCCACCCACACCCACACTCACACCCACACCCACACCCACACCCCATATGTACACATAGGGTCTAGGTCTTTGATGTGCCGAAGTAAAGGAAAAGTTCAACAGATCAAGCTGAAATTTTCAGTGATGACTCCTAGCATATAGCTGAGTATTTGCTGAAAGTTTGAGATAAATCTACCTCCATTTTCTAATTGGACCGAAATGCACCTAAAACGTTTTTCGTTGTTTTTTATATGAGTAACATAAGTGTGGAATTAATGGCTGTTTACCAAGGCTCGATATAAAAGAATTTCACCTGATTCAAAATACATCATTCGATACAGTTTTTAATGCTGATTCTGAATCTATTGTTAATTATAAAATATAAGAGTAAATAGTTAAACATTAGAAAGCCTACACTACGTAAAATGTGAAAAAAAGCAACATTTTTTTGTTTTTTGTCCTATTTGCATAGCAAATGCTTCTCCCATAAAAAGTTATTTATGTAGATCGATAGAGCAGAAGCTCCTCTATCGAACTGTATATCAGGCTTTCTGCCGTAATTCCATTTTTGAATCAAATGGTAGGCAAACATTTTCACAGTCTTTACGTATTTAGCGGCAAAGAGAGCTATTGAGGTTCCAGTAAAAATAATTCAAATTTACCTGGAAAAGTAAATGATCTTGAAGAATTTTTGATGCTCTACACGAATCTGAAGTTGAAATTTTGATTAGAAAAAATATTTCGATTCATATTTGCGGAAACAATGAAAACGATTACATTTGAATTTGGACAAAATATCGGAAATGCGTATTTTCGTATTCTGTGAATTTCTCTCTTATTGTGTGGTCAATGCTAGACTTTTTGGTTACCAAAATGATCAGCGCAAAAAGTTCTATCGAATGGTTCTATTTGAAGGCCAATCGGAGATACTTCTGTATTTCGTGGTAGGAACCCCACGGAATCACCCAATTATATTTTTAATTTGAAGTTGTGTCACGGTTATCTTTAAATTTAAAAACAAAAGAGGAATATGAATTCCTGAAGGCTTACGATTAGAAGTGTAAATCGACGAGCTGAGTCGCCGCTGTCGGTGGGACAAAAAAATTAACAGTTTTGGAGACTTTTCGACGCCTGAGATCACTTTTCAACGATGTTTCTGTCTAGGTTTTTTTTATCAGTGTGTTCTCTACCATTCTTTTCTCTTTTTCCATTGGATAATTTCTCGGAAATAGAAAAGCTTTAAAGAAATCGTCCAACAAGTTCACTCGCCTCCGCCCACAGACAAAAAAGGTGAGTATTTTCAGTCGCTAACAACAAAAAAAAAATAAAGTCAGACTTACACACCGTCGATGTACGGACTGGTTTATGCTTGTGCTTACGGAAGTGGAAATAATTTTTTTCCGGGAATGAGAGTGTAAGAGCAAGGATAACCGTTTTTTTCTGAAAAAGAGTGTAAGAACAAGAATAAAAATTTTTTTCCGAGAAAGAGAATATATGGGCGAGAACAGCAAATTTTTTCTGAGGACAAAAAGAACAATCGAGAAAAGTTGCGCTCATAACACTAATGATCGGGTATGTGAATGTAGTTGCTAAAAATGATGAAAGTCTTTGGCAGCTACTAGCTTGTATGATTCAGGTTTTTTATGCAGTACTTCGTCACTTTTAACGAAAGAACCCCACTTTAAATCATGGCTGACCTAAGATTGGACATTTAGCCACACAAAACTAAAAGTTTTCTCAAAAACAGTTGCTAGGTCTGTTTCAATGAATGTTACTATTTATTGCCGATAGCGGCAAAAAATCTTGATGTCCGTACAAAAGTTTTTATGTACTGCACAAACTTATCAATTTGACGTAGTAGAAAACAATTATTTGAGGGTAACGTAGTCTATGGAATCTGAACCTAAGATGGGCTTTAGTCTACTGAAGCCGTGTGATTCCATCGTCTATGAATAGATGCTATCTAAGTCTTCATTTATTCCATCCGCGAACCTACCTAAGCCTTTAGCTGTTCAATTTAGAGTAGGCTCAAGCATACTCAGGCCTTGTGACCCCTCCGTTTATGGTCATCTTACAAAAGTGACATGAACGGTATAGTTGATAAATTATTGTTCATGTATGCCCATTTTGTTTAGTTACATATTGATGTCTAATTAAACTTCATTTTCTATTTTGTCGGTGTATTTTGATGAACCGCTGTGAAATGAGTAGTAAAATAAATTCCACACAACTATCTTTTTTTTCTAATATATATCACTTAGGGGAAATTTTGTGATTAGTAACTTAGTAGAAGAACATAACAAGTGATTAGATAAACGAAAACTTCAGTTTTCTTTGAGAGAAGACCACTAATTCATTTCCTGATTTCAATAAACATCTGATTTTTCTCCTGATTTTTTAGTAAAAATCTTCTGGTAAACTCCTGATTTCTCACAAAAAACTCCTGGTTTTCGAAATTTGAATTTGGCAGCCCTGGCTACGACAGCTCTCAGATCGTAGTTCAGATCAAATGAACGAAAGAACTGCTGAAACAGTTCTATGTACTGATTGGTCCACAGTCGTCAGATTGCCCGCATTCGGTCACTAGTATTATTTGGGTCGTAATTAATGGTAGTCCCTACAATCCCTTAGGCCCTACCTAGGGACGATCCCTGTGACTTTTTGCATCCTACCTGAAGGTGATTCCGTAAATTGTGTGGACTTACACTGAAATGGTTTCTTTAGCTATTTGGGATCTACTTAATAGTCGTCCTTATAACTTTTTCGGAACCCCTAGTAATGGTACTTGAACTTTGAAGATATCACCGCTGGGCAGAGTGACATGTTAAAAGGACGATGCCTAGATAAGATTGAAAAAGTTATAGAAACTGTCGCTAGTTACGACTAGGGGTGCACCGAGACCGAGACTTCTCATCTCGGTCTCAGTCGTCGCGGTCGAAGTTTCGGTCTTGGTCTCGTTCGCGGTCAGTCTCGACTTTCAGTATCGATGAGTGTCGGTCTCGGTGAGTTTCGACCTTAGTATCGATGAATATTGGTCTCAGTACCAATTAGCCTCGATCTCCTTCTTGGCTATATTCAATCACAATAGCAATTTCAGTCTTGGTCTCGGGACCTTGGTGTCAATCTCAAAGAGACTATATGAAAGGAAGACTGGTGATTCCACAATGTTTCATTCCACAAAACTGGAACGGAGTAACACTTTCACATTTATGGTGGTACTTTTTTGAGATTTTTTTGTTGGGTCAGAACTTTGAAATCTGACTTGAAAAATTGTTGTGCCTGTGTATCCCTCCAGAGATCGCAAAAAACTTTTTATCTTTAATACAAATGTTTTATCTTTAGTTCTATAGAGTTCGCCGCGCTAATCACGAATATCATATTTTTATTGAAATTTGATTTGATAATAAGAAACTTTTCAAGACTTTTCTGGTCCTAATTGTACCAATCGGGCCCGGTAGGAGGATATCATCGAGCCAATAACACTGATATCTCTTATAGGTTCTTTTAAATTTGCATAGTGCACAAAAAATTAGGTTAGACAGAAGTCATCTAAGTACTTCAAGCATAATTTAAGAAAAGGCTTGAATCAAGACCTGATTATTTCTCATAAGGTTTGGAACCAGTAAAGTCTTTAAAAGTTTCTTATTATCGAATCAAATTTTAATAAAAATATGATATTCGTGATTAGCGCGGCGAACTCTATAGAACTAAAGATAAAACATTTGTGTTAAAGATAAAAAGTGTATCTTCGATCTCTGGAGGGATAACACAGGTACAACAATTTTTCAAGTCAGATTTCAAAGTTCTGACCCAACAAAAAAATCTCAAAAAAGTACCACCATAAATGTGAAAATGCTACTCAGTTCCAATTTTGTAGAATGAAAAATTGTGGAATCACCAGTCTTCCTTTCATATAGTCTCTTTGAGATCGACACCAAGTTCTCGAGACCAAGGCTGGAAGTGCTATTGTGATTGAATATAGCAAAGAAGGAGACTAAGATTAATTGGTATTGACGCCGACACTTATTGGTACTAAAAGCCGAGACTGACTGAGACCGCGACCGAGATTGAGAGTCGCGGTTTGGTCTTCGGCTCAGTGTATCCCTAGTTACGAGCGAATAAGTTATAAGAATCCCTCCCACACAGGATGCAGAGGAATACAAGGGGTGTCGCTACATAGAGCAAATGTCCCTAATATCGACAGCAAAAAATTCACTTATCTTGTTCGAGTCCGTGCACCGCTATTTTATATATGAGGTAAAATATTTTTATATATGCATAATCCCTGGATTCTGCTCTTTCAAATGGTATATAAATGAACTTTTTTCTTCAACGTTTTCACCGAGAAATTAGCGGTCTACGATGATGGACTCCATCTGTCGATATTAGGAGCACTTTCCCTACTATCGACAGTAAGCCATTTTTTGTCCCTAATATCGACACTTATGCAAAATTCAAGCGAAATCCAATCTTTTGAGAACAAACAAGTTTTTTACGACTTTTGGTCGGAAAACGATCAAAGGTCACCTTGGCAATCTTGTAGAGCATCTCAAGGTCTATCATAATCCAAAGGTTCACGCAAAGCCAATTTGTTACTGATAAATACAATAACTCGAGAGGAAGACGACTAAAATCGATGAAAAAAAAATGTCCCTAATATCGACAGCAAGCCATTTTTGGTCCCTAATATCGACAGCAAGCAACTTTTGTCCCTAATATCGACACTAAGCAATTTTTTGCCCCTAATATCGACACCGAGTAACTTTAATGGCTTGTTGCCTATATTGAGGGCAAAAAACCGCTTGCTGTCGATATTAGGGACAAAAAATGGCTTGCTGTCGACATCAGGGGCAAAACATTGCTTGGTGTCGATATTAGGGGCAAAAAATGGCTTGCTGTCGATATTAGGGGCAAAAAATGGCTTGCTGTCGATATTAGGGACAAAAATTTGCTTGCTGTCGATATTAGGGGCCAAAAATTTGCTTGCTATCGATATTAGGGACCTTTTTGTTCATCGATTTTAGTCGTCTTCCTCTCGAGTTATTGTATTTATCAGTAACAAATTGGCTTTGCGTGAACCTTTGGATTATGATAGACCTTGAGATGCTCTACAAGATTGCCAAGGTGACCTTTGATCGTTTTCCGACCAAAAGTCGTAAAAAACTTGTTTGTTCTCAAAAGATTGGATTTCGCTTGAATTTTGCATAAGTGTCGATATTAGGGACAAAAAATGGCTTGCTGTCGATAGTAGGGAAAGTGCTCCTAATATCGACAGATGGAGTCCATCATCGTAGACCGCTAATTTCTCGGTGAAAACGTTGAAGAAAAAAGTTCATTTATATACCATTTGAAAGAGCAGAATCCAGGGATTATGCATATATAAAAATATTTTACCTCATATATAAAATAGCGGTGCACGGACTCGAACAAGATAAGTGAATTTTTTGCTGTCGATTTTAGGAGCATTTTCTCTATACACCATTCGATAGATAATTTCACAAGCTACAAAATGGTATATAAAACATAAAGAAACAAGAAGGCTAACTCACCTATTGCGAAGATAATTAAACGGAAATCGGTTTTGTTTTCATCCATGCTCTAATTGATCCACAATTAGAACTCAATCTTCTGATCACAGAGATGATAGCTCGAGGTTTTCTGGGACAGAGAACTCGAATCTGTACTCCACTTGCATAGGTCCACGAAAAATAAAATTTATCCTGTTTTGCTTTCCTATACAAAAGTTTTACTTTTTGTGTACTCAGAAAGTGAGTACACTCTAGAATCGGTCAGTATGTCCGTCCAGCCGGCCGTTTACACGATAACTTTTGAAAGGAGAGTCCAATCGCGATGAAATTTTCTACACAGCTTAGTCTCAACAATATCTCGGTCGAGTTCGAAGATGAGAAGGATTGGCTTAGCCGTTCCTGAATTATTGCAAAAATAGTCATTATTCCCTATGCCTTCCTATGCGAAAATCGACCTATCTCCGCTTTTGTAAAAAACTTTTCCGATCATAGTCAAATGAAACCCCGACTATTATATACCATTCGATAGAGAATTTCACGAGCTACAAAATGGTATATAAAACATAAAGAAATAAGAAGACTAACTCACCTATTACAAAGATAACTAAATGGGAATTGGTTCTGTTTGTACCCACACTCTAATTGATCAACAATTAGAGCTCTGTCTTCCGATCAAAGAGATGATAGCTCGAGGTTTTCTAGAGCGGAGAACTCGAATCTGTACTCCACTTGCCTCGAAACTCCATTTGTTGAGCAGTAACCAATAGAAATGAAGTTATAGGAAAACCGACTTTCTTAGGGTAAATCAAGGCGAAGAGTTCAAATCTGAGCTGTATTCGTCTCCAAATCCTATTGATTGAGCGGTAGCCAATAGAAATCAAGCGTATTTTAGAACACGTTTGCCAGGATAACTTTGATGTCCACACATTCTAGGATGACTCATCTGTCCCATTCACTTTTTGAAATACACATAACTCTCGGATTTAAATCCGAGGTTTCCGCATTTATTTATATCAAGTTTTACTTGTTTATAAATGATTTCGGTCTTCTAGTCACTTTCGTCCCTTTAGTCCTTTTATTCTTTTACTCCATTTAGTCCTTTTACTCGCTTTCAGAGACCGTCATGAGGTCGCAACAATGGACGTGAAAGCTGCCCTGCAGGGCAAAAATCACGTTGATTGTTGCGACCTCATGACGGCCTCTGCTCCCTTTACTCCCTTTACAGCAAAATAAAGGCCGTAAATCGCCGTGCCCTGCACGGTCCAATACGAAACCCTACCATATACAGGTTGGGACGAATCAGATTTCAGGAGGGCTTTTCTCGCTTATTATAATGACAAGTACTCATTATGTTCGGATCGATCGAGGGGTTATCGGGGACCCTCTATCGAATCAGGGGTATATGTACAGGTCTCTGCCTAGCGCCTAACCAAGAAATAGAAACTCGCGATTTGATTGGTCAATTCAAATTGATCAATCAGATTTCAGCAGGACCTTTTTCTCTCATCGTAAGGAGAAGTACTAGTCACGTTCGGGCCGATCCAATGGTTATCAAGGACGCTCTATCAAATGAGGGATATTTGTATGGGTCTCCGCCTTACATCTCACTAAGAAATAGAAACTCGCAATTTGATTGGTTAATTGAAAACGACCAATCAGATTTCCGGAGGGCTTTTCTCTCTTATTGTAAGGACAAGTACTATTCATGTTGGGGCCAATCCTACGGTTATCGAGGACGATCTATCGAATAAGGGGTATATGTGTGGATCTTCGCCTTGCGCCTCACCATGAAACAGAATCTCGTAATTTCATTGGTGAGTTGAAAAAACCAATCAGATTTCACAAGTTCTTTTCTGTCTTATTGGAAGGACTAGTGCTAATCATGTTTGGGCCGATGCTATGGTTATCGAGTCCACTCTGTCGATTGAGGGGTATATGTATGGGTGTGCGCCTGGCGCCCCACCAAGGATTAGAATCTTGCAGGTTGAGTAGTGAATTGAAATGGACTAATTAGAGTTCAGGAGTGCTTTTGTCTCTAATTTTAAGGACAAGTTCGCGTCATGTTTGAGTTGATGTTAGGGCACCGGGGTTCTCTTGGAAATGGCCCTTACATCATGGTGCTCGGGTTTTCGTGGAATTCTCAAATGGTGTCTGGATATCTGATTTATGGGTTGAGATGTGGATAATCTGTTAGAGCATGTTTAATTATTGAGTAGCCGGAGAGAGTCACTGTTTGTGTGGGTCGTTTGGAATGAATGTATTATTAGGTAAACGGTTGCTGACGATCGATGGATAAGGTATCCGGTAAAATCTAGCGCATATGGTACATTAGAGTGGATTATTGTGCGCCTGTTTACGGTCGCCGTACTGCTACGGTACTCATGAACGGTCACTGTTCACGGTGATTGTTTCTGATCGTAGTAGTGCACCGTATGATGCCGTTAACGATTGGCGGGAAGAAGCGTCGTAAACAGCTGACGTATACGAGGTCTTACGATATTTCACAAGTAACCTATACGGTGTCTGTATCGTTACGCTAGTCGTTGACGGTCGACTCTTATGAGCGTCGTTTACGTTCGCTGTAATATGCCGTGCAGCATCGTTTACAGTTGCTGTAAACGGCCACAGTAAACGGTTACCGTTATCCGACGTAATTGGTCGGTGACGGTCGTGTACGACCGTACATGATTGACCTGGGGGTAGTATATTTACAACTTTCATTTCTGATACTTCATTTATATACCAACAATTTCTAAACACGATCTTGCAGAAAGACTAGAATAATTAAACGTGGTAAAGAAAGTAAAAGGACTAAAACGAGTAAACGGACTAAAGGGAGTAAAAGGACTAAAAGGAATAAAGGGACTAAAGGAACTAAAGAGACTAAAAGGACTAAAGGAAACAAAAGGACTAAATGGAGTAAAAAGACTAAAGGGACTAAAAGCACTAAAGGGAGTAAATAATGTATAGAAAACTAAAACAGGATAACTTTAAATTCTCGTGGACCCCTCCAGTAACGACTTGAGCTATTGAAGTACGCTTAGTGGCAAAAAAACTCACTAGCTGGTACGCTTTTGAAAATTTATGTATGTGAAATCGGAGTTTGAAAAAAATCGATTGAGCAGTCTCTATAACAAAAGGTCGTAGTTTAAGTGATATGGCTCATAAGAAAAATTAGTAAAGTTTATCAAAGGTGTTTTTTTTTAATTTCTTTGTAAATTTATTATCAAATAATATCTATTCTATTCAAATAAAGATATTCTTTTGAATCGTGTCGTTCTCTATCAAACAATATTTAAAAAAAAACTCTTCTTATTCTATTATAATCATATTATATTCTATTTTTATTCCAATAGATAAAATATTGATTTTATTTGTGACACAATCAATAATCAATGTTATTTTTCTGGAACTTTCGATGTTTATTATTATATATTATACTTGTAGAATTAAACATAGATAATGTTATATCAATTTGGCCATCATCAAACTCTTCTGATGTTTATCTACTCGGCATTTTTTATTATACACCAAACGTATCTAACAGTGGCGAATCAGCTATTCATGCTCGGGCTATGTTTAAGTCCGCAATAATGCTTTCTAATCAATATAATATAACAGTCGATGGAAAATTGATCGGATGGAGAGAAGAACTAACTAGTGGCAATGTGATAGATGCATTGAGTGGTACATGTCTTTCAGTATCACAATCAAATATAATTGGTATTGTCGGTCCAGCATTATCAAGAGAAACTCTTTTAATTAGTCCACTTTGTGAAAAACTTGGTTTACCTGTTATATCATATTCTGCAACCGATCCTGATTTATCTGATATAACAACTTATCCTAATTTTTATCGTACAGTTCCATCGGATAATACAGCGGCATCAGCTCTTGTTAAGTTATTCTATCGATTTAATTGGACATCTTGTTTAATTATTTATCAAAATGATGCATTTGGATCTGGTGGAGCGAGAGCAATTAATGATGTATTTAATGCAAGCGGTATAAGAGTAGTACAAATGATTGTCTATGATATTGCTAAAACTAGTATTCGTGGTAATTTGAAGACGTATCTAAAAAATAGTCTAACACGAATTGTTATTTTATGGGCTGAATCAATTTATACATCATTAATATTGAAAGATGCACTCGATTCTAATCTTGTTGGTCCACATTTTACATGGATAATTAGTTCAATGATTTCATTCAATTATTTTGATAAAAAATATGATCAAAATTTAATTGGAATGCTTTTAATCGAATCAGTTGTTGGATCAGTTGTTAATGCACCATATAATATAGAATTATTAAATGCAGCATATAATATATGGCAAAAATATGATAATGAAACATATCCTGGATCAACAAATGTTGATTATTATGCGTTATTTGCATTTGATGCAACATGGGCATTAATTAAATCTTTAGAAGAATTATGTTCATCAAAAATAAATAATTCTTCTTCATGTTTGTCATTTGATCAAACTTCATTCTGTTTTGATTTTCATTTCAATCAATATGATTTATTATTATCAATACTTGCTAGAACAAATTTCCTCGGTGTATCCGGTTCTATGAGATTTAGTAAGAATACAACAGATCGAATAAATGGTTCATATTATTCTTTAAAAAATGTTCAATCATCTGCTAATGATTTGAATTTTGTATTTGTATTAGAATATGCTGGTTCTGAGAATTGGAGAATACCTGTAACAGAAAGTATTATTAAATGGCCAGGAAATTCCTTAACACCACCTGCTGATGGAGCAATTCTTCGAGGAGTAAATTTACGAGTTGGAATAATTCCAATAACTCCATTTACAATAGTTCAGAATGTAACAGCTAGTAATGGACAAATTACAATACAATATATTGGCTATATGCCTGATCTTACTCAGCTTTTAACAAATCAAATTGGTTTTAATGCAACTCTTATACTAATACCATTAAATCAAACATATTTACAAATCATTCAGTTAGTAAATGAGGGTTTTTGCGACATTATTGTTGGTGATGTTACTGTTACTGCTTTAAGAAGACAACTAGTTGGTTTTTCTAATCCTATATTTGATAATTCTCTACGTCTTATAGTGCGAAAAACATCCGATCGTAGTATCGATCTATTAGCATTCATAAAACCATTTTCACGTAAATTATGGATGTTAGCTCTATTTACTTGTATTTATGCTGGTATTTTAATGTGTCTTGTAGAAAGAGCAGATAATGAAGATTTACAAAATCGACCAATTATATCACAATTAATACTCAGCATATGAACTTATCCACAAAGGATTTCCTAATGAAAATGACATTTATTCAGCCTCTCTCTTCTCTCTTTAAATTTATATTCTTTTGTCGGTCTCTTTTTATCGTATGAATTAACATTATCAATAAAAAACAACAAAAACAAAAGTCAATATCTATGAAGACTCTATTTGTTAAAATACTCAATATCAAATTGAAAAAACTTGATTTTTTGAAAGATAAATTACCAGTCAAAATCTAATGAAACTTAAGTTCTAGTGGCATACGTCAATTTCAATAAGGTTTGTTTAACTATAGAAGAATATACAAATCTCTTCATTGAAAGTAATCTCTAATTAATTTCTAAATTCAACTAATTTATTCATTTTATTTATTAATTAAACATATTCTTAAAAAGAAACTAAATTTCAGAAACTTTATGGAAAATTTTATGAAACAGTAAGGAAAGTTTTTTTAGAAAATATATAAATTTTGAGAAATTTTAAGATTTATTACTTTTTTTGTCCAGTTCAGACTAACCGATGTAGACCTTTTCTCATTTATCTGGACATTCTTGATGATTGCTTCCAATGGTATTGCTTTGGTAATATAGTTGGATACGGTGTAGAATTTAACGCAAGAACAGCTGCTGGACGTTTTTTAACGGCTGGTTTGTATATATTAAGTTTAATATTAGTAGCATCATACACTGCTAATTTAGCATCAGATCTGACTATAGCGAAATCACAATTTGTTATATCAGGAATAGATGATATTAAAAATGGAAAAGTACAAATGAATCGTATTGGTATTCGCGTCGGTACAGCTAGTGAAGAATATTTTAAAACAGAAATATCTGGAGAAAGTAAAGATTATTATCCATTAAGAAGTCGACAACAACTATACGATAGTCTACTTGCCGGCATTATTGATGTTGCCTTGTCAGATTCAGGAATTGCTGAATATGCCACCAGTAGTATTTATTGTAATTTAACTTTAGTTGGCAATGATTTCGATAGAGGTGCTTTTGGTATTGTTACTCGTAAACAATGGATATATGCACAAGATTTAGATGTTGGTATATTATCATTAAAAGAATCAGGTAAACTTGATAATTTACGACAAAAATGGTTTCAAGCACAACATTGTTCTGACTCAACAATAACAACAACAGCTATTGAGATCGAAGCGACTGGTGGATTATTCATTACTTTTGCAATTACTACTTTGATATCATTATTATTATTTTTATGGGCTAAAAGATACAATATTAAAAATTATTTACCACAATTTATAAGAAAAAACGAATCATCAACCACAGAAGAATACTCCACGAAAAGAAAATCAAATAAAATTTCTGGACATGAACAAAATCATCAAGCACTCTGTCAAGATTTTACAAAGTCTTAAAGTAGAAACTCTCTCTCTCTCTTTGTTCAAAATAAAGAACTTTCATTTTATCTTCAACCAATATATACATATATTAAGACAAGTGTTGTGTGCACATATCCAAGAACTATATCTGATCTTATTCATTACTGAGTTTCTTAAACGAAATTGGGTGTGGGTGTGGGG
>CAJNOL010002652.1:0-34325 GCA_905250125.1 Rotaria sordida | reverse complement strand
GCATCAGAGATAATGCATAACTAACACATGATTGGAGCATATATGAGGTATTATCCTGTTTCAGTTCTATAATGTAAAGTAAGCCACGATGAAGAAATGTACACCAATATGCATAAAAAAGAACAATTTTTATAAGATTGGCAACAGCAGGTACATCGTGTTTCACATTTTTAATCCCGCAAGGGATTGCGCTAACAGCTTTCTTCATTGCTTCTCTTGAATAAAAGACACCCAAAGAACAAAAACGAATTAAAATTTAATATTTTTATCTATATAAATTTCTAGTGATAGTTATCAACAACGATCAAATTATGTATCAACACAACCACAAATATCACAAAATTATGGTAGTAATGTTGATACATCAACATTACGTGCTGCAGGAAATGTTATTCAAGATGAACGATTTGGTAATGAAATTCTTGCACGTGCTGGTCCAAGTCAACATTATCAACATCCCGAATATCGTACACAAGAAAGTAAAACTAAAAAATAAAACGCACACATCATATCTATTCGTTTAAAAATAAATTTTTCTATTCAATATATATATATATATATATATCTATATAGTTATTGCACCTAATGGTCGATTGGAAAATTTAAGTGTACAAGTCGATAATGAACCATTACGTGTTTTAAAACCATCTGATCAAAATATTCATTATAAACAACAGGTTAATGTACGCTTTTTGGAACCACCACCAGGACCTGAACCAGCACCAATTATTATCAAGGTAAATAGTTAATTAATTTTATAAAAAAATTTAATTTATATATGTATACATATAGGAACGTCAAGCACCAGCTCCACCTGCACAAGCTCCAGTAGTTATTCGACAACGCCCACCAACACCACCAACACCACCTCCTCTTATTATTCGTAAGAAGAAATTTATTTATTTTTTGGATTTTAATTTTTGTTTTTTTGTTTTTGAAATTAGGCGAACGTCCACCAACACCACCAGCTCAACAACAACCGCAAATTATTGAAAAAATTTTACCACCACCACCAGCCCCACCTCGTCAAGTTATTGTTGAACGACTTCCACCTCCACCGGCAAAACCACGTCAAATTATTTATGAAAAATGGTTACCTTATCAAGAACAAAAGGAACGACCAGTAATCGTTGAAAGAGCACCAGCTCTTGAAATGTATGTATAAATTGATATTAATATGAGTTTTTATTTCAAATACATTAAATTTTAGTATTCGACCACCGAAAAATGTTATCATTGAATATGAACAACCAAGAGCTCATACTGAACAAATTATTATTGATGAAGGTGTCTTTCGTGCTGATCCTCAATCGCATAATGCAACAAGTACCATGGGGTAAAAAAAACAGTTGTTATTTTTTTTTAATAAAAATTCTCGTTTTTTTTTATTTTCTATATAGTGAAGTACGTATTGTTGATAAAATAACCGATTTACCGGTGAATTATTCAAAATATTTAACAAATCGTCGTCCTGAGTCGGTTCAATCTCGGCCAGCATCAAGTGCTAGTCAACAACAAGCACTTCAACCGCAGTTTAGTCAAACTGAACCGGCACAACAATATCGTTCAACAAGTTATAATTATCCAGGTTTCATTTTTTTCATAATAAAAAAAATAAAATAAAATTTCAACTAATGAAAATATTTTTTTTTTAGGTGCTTATACAACAACTTATCGTGCATCATATACAAATCAAAGTCCTAGTCGACTTGGATATGGCTCAACAGGTGTTAACGATGGAGGTCGATCGGCAGTTTATACAAAATATGTCTAAAGAAATATCATAGACAATATTTAACTCAGAGACATTAGGATATCCTACCCATAAACGACCTTATTGTATCTATATACACCTCGGATGATTAATGGACATCTGAAATGAATGAATTATTTTTTTTTTCTTGGTCACTTTTCTCTCTTCATTTTTATTCTTCTTCTACTTCTTCTCTTGATTTTATTTCGAATATAAAATTTTTGAATTTCACTTTTATTTAAAATTATACTACAAAACAAAGTGTTTATATTAGTCTTGTTTACAACCAGGACAATAATGTTCATTACGTTTTCCGACATGTTTAATTCCATGACCATCAACATATTTTTCATATCGATTATTTTCAGAATGAGGTCGTTGATCTAGAAAGAATACAGAGAGAGAGAGAGAGATGAAAAAAAGACAAATGATTTCTATCCTAGAATTCTTACCAGAACATGCACAACATTGAGGTGTTGTAATAAGAAAACAATAATGACCACATTTTTTATATTGTTTACCAGTATATTCACGTTTTTTCATTTTTAATACTGAAGCTGCGATAAAAGCTAAAATTGTTGTTGGTCTTGTTATTGTTTCTTCGTTTTGAACTTCATGATCCAATTTAGTTTGTAATCGACATGCATAATTTTCATTACAATGTATTGTTGATGTATGATTAGTTTGAATATCTACTGATGGAAGTTTTATAGTTGAAAAGTCAATAATATTTTTGGTTATATGATATAAACGAGCTGCTTCTTCGAGATTATATGATATATTATATTCATGTTGTTGATTCAATGGATGCCGACAAATAGGACCTTTATAAAGGATATATTTAGAAAAAATGACAATTAAAAAAAAAATATATATGCATAACATACATTCACGAAGACGATTATGACCGAAAGTATGATCGATACATGTTGAATGACCACAAATAAATGTTGTTGGACGATGTATTAATGAATAATCTTCATAACAAATTGCACATCGACTCCATTCGTCATTCATATTTAATTAAAATTATCCTTTTTTTTTTTGTTTGGAATAGTTTGAAATTAAATGTTCGTGTTTGCTGGTCATGACACCTTTAAATAGAACTTATACACGATAACTCATATATAATATGAGTCAAAATATTATCTTTTTTATTTGTCTGATATACAAAATGATATTATTTTCATCTACGTCATTAAACTTTATGTGATGATGTCAAACAAATGTATTGATGCATTTATATATATATATATATGACAGTAAGAAAACTTCTGTTGGCTACATTTTAGAAATCAAAGCTCTGCAAAACAGTTTAGTGTTGTCTTTTGCACTAACGTGTAACCATACATCATAACATAAATCTGCACGGAACATGTAGTAATATTATCGCATGACTTGAGAATATTGAGAAGAACATCAAAGAAATAAATTAACGCTTATGAAATATGTTCAAAGAACACAACAAAAAAATGGCATGTGATGCGTGATCAATGACAATGAGTTGTATAATAGAGTTCTACTGTCAGTTTTATTGCAGTTGGTCATGACTTAGACTTAATATATCTATATTTTCACTTTTAAACAAGAAGACATAGAACTTGATAAACTATTATCATATTAAAAATATTTGTATGGATGAAACAATGAGTCTTGAATAAAAAAAAAAAACATTCCAAAACCTTGATTATTTAGCCTAAACAATGCAGTCATATTTTATTATCATTCATTGAAATGAAATATTGTCTTGAATAATTTATTATCTCGATCATTACTTTGCAAATCTCTATTAAAACTAACACGCATGATAATGATTTAAGGTGTAGAATTCATAGTATCATGGAAAGAAATAGACTTTTGCCTTTTTATCATATGTGACCTATGATATATGATGACATCTGTAGAAAATCGAACAGATGCAAGACAATGATTGGTATAGTTACTAAAACAGACCGATGTCTCATCAAACAGAACAAAAGTCTTCATTATTCTTAACCTTAATAAATTATCATCATTGAATATACTTAAGTAAAAATAAATACTAAAGATGAAAAAGAAAACATTATCTATGTAGAATGTATGCCTATATCAAAGTCCACATTTTTTATTTTTTTCTATCTCTATATTAAATACTTAATATTGTTATACCTACATATATGTGTCTTTTATTCAATTGTGTTTAGATCCCTTGTTATTTTTTTTGTTGTATTATTATGAGTACAACGAATAGTTTCAATTATTTATTTCTAAAAAGACTTGTTCATCTTTTTCATGTTTTTCTTCCATTTTCTCGTCTTTCATTAAATGTTTATAATCATAATGAACCAATTTATACACATCCATTAATTCTTATTTTACTTATACTGATCAATGAAATTGGTTTACAATTTATTATTTATCTTGTTGGTTTACTTCCATCACAATATTATGTTGAATTAAGTAAAACACCAGATAAACGTGATTTTGTAATATTTCGTTGGTTAGTTATTCGTTCATTTGGTTATGTTGCATTAAATGCATTTCTTATATCACTTTCAGTTTTTTTATCTTCACTACTTTATGTTAAATGGCGTATGAGACTTGTTAGTTATTTACATTCATTCTATTTTACACAACAACGTTATTATCATTTATTAAATACAACACAACAAAATCAAAATAGAAATGATAATGATCATATATCAACATATGAAAATCATTCAATACAAATGTAAGATAAATATTACAAAAAAAAAATACTCAATGAAATTATTTGTTTCTTTTTTTAGTAGAGATATTGGTGAGAATGATAAAGAATCAACTGATTATATGCCAACAGATAGTTCTCTATCATCGGTATCAATAAAACCAACAATTGATAATCCTGATCAACGTATAACTCAAGATGCTGATTCATTATGTCGAACATTATCAAGTATAATACCTCTTATTGTTATATCACCATTTGCTATTGGTTATTATACTTATCGTACATGGCAAGTAACTGGTTATTATGGTCCATTATCAATAGTAATTTATTTTATAATATGGACATTTATAAATAAAATATTTATATCAGCTGTATCACGAACAATATTTCGACAAAATATATGTGAAGGTAATTTTCGTTTTCTTCATACACAAATTCGAATACATAATGAACCAATTGCATTTTATAATGGTGGTTCATTTGAACATAAACGTTTTGATAATTATTTTACAAAATTTCTTATACCATTACTTTATCGACGAACAATTCAAGAATTTTTTCTTAGTTTATCAACAAATTTATTTGATTATATTGGTAGTATATTAAGTTATCTTTTATTAGCATTAGCAATATATGTTTTTCATTTTTATGATAATTTACCATCTGAACAATTAATTAAAATGATAAGTCAAACATCATTTGTAACAATGTATCTTATTTATCGTTTTAATCTATTAAATGATTTAACTGATAAATTAACAATAATTGCAGCTAATACACATCGCGTACAAACATTTGTTGAATATATGGAAAATATTGATATAACATGGTCAGAAAAACAATTAAATCATAATATACAACAGAATGAAATTCTTATTATTAAAAATCTTTCATATTCCATTCCAAATAATAGTAAACATATAGTTATGAAAAATCTTAATTTAATATTAAACAAAGGACAACGTCTATTAATAACAGGTCTCATTTTTTCGATTTATTATTTATAATTGAAAATTTTATACATAACTCTTATAGATCACATTATTAACATACTTTGACATAGTTAGAATATCGAATAAAGTAAAATTAACTTGAAGAATAATATGTAGTGATGAACATCGTATGAACTATTGAGTTTTTTAAATTAAATATTGATTATAGATGTTAGGATTAAAGTACGTTTCACTAGATACAACTATTCATCTAAATAGACTGCGAATATCTTTTCGTTTTATGTTTTCAAAGACACAAATAGAAAATATCACATATTCAAATGTATCATCACTCATAATACTTGACTTGAATTAATTCTGATTTTGATTTAGTTTTAGAGAAATTTGATGTTAATGGAGATTTTAATCAAATTTTTGTGTTCAAATAAATCTAATCATTATGAGCTACAGTCATGATGAATGATAATCGAACACCTTAATATACTCCGAAGTGTAACGAAAGGAATGTATAGCGTCCTGCTACTTCTGGAAATTCTTTTTTTTTTCGAATAACAAAACAGAAAAAGTGCTTTTCCAGATGTATATAGCTACTGATAGAATGTCAATGAAAGCATTGCGTCCCTTGATTTTGAGATCCTGGAAGATTACACTCTCTCCTATTTCGTAGGCTTTGGTACGCTTCTGAATGTACTTCTTAGATTTTTTGTTAATTTCGAAAAATCTGAACGGTATTCATTTCTATGTTTCACTTTGAGTAATCTTCATGCATAAAACATATCGTACGACATGAAAAAAAATCTTATTCCCAAATCCACAAAATGCATTTTGCCTTAAAACTTTTCCAAAGCAATTAACATCTTAAAGATGGAGATCATAAAATATACGATCTACTCAGAAATCGACTATTTTGTGAAACACAATCTAATAGAATTGCTGAAGTATATAGGATAGAAATTTGTACCCACCTCCTCCGTCACAGACCATAACAGGTATCTTAGCAACGATTAGAGATGTACGAGATCAGGACTCATGTTTATAATAAAATATTCTATAGTTTTAAGTAAATTATCATATAAATCAGAACATAAGTCAAGAGAATTAACCCAAAAATGATACGAATAAATTCTGGAATAGTTTTCTTTAGACCAGAATCAAAAATACTTAGTCTGACACATCCAAGATGTGACAAATATTCCTATCGATGTCTCTTCTTCATTACACACTATGAGAGACACTTTAATAATACTGAATTACTTTCTTATTGAATTTCTAAAGTATTAAATAAAAGAATGATGAAGAAATGTATCCCATTTAATCCTGCATGGATTGCGTTAAAATAAGTTTTTTTTTTTGTTAATAAATAATGTATGTTAAATTTTAGGTGATAGTGGTGTTGGTAAAACATCTCTTTTTCGTGTTCTTCATTCAATATGGCCTGTAAATATAAGTGGATCTTTTTCATATAATACTGCTCATGCCTTTTTACTTCCACAACGTCCTTATTTTACAAATCAATCACTTTATGATGAACTTTCTTATCCTGACGTAAAAAATTTACCAACAATAACACGTCAAACACAAATTGAATATCTTCTTAATGAATGGAATCTTTCACATATACTTGATTGTGTTGAATCAAATGTATATATATGTCCTAAATATGCATGGCAAGATTTATTATCACCTGGTGAATTACAACGTTTATCATTTATACGATTACTTTTTCGTTTATCATCTCATGAAGATACAGGAAATCCAAAAATAAATCTTGTTTTTCTTGATGAAATAACATCATCACTTGATGTAAATATGGAAATGAAAATGTATAATTATTTAATTGAACAAAATCTTACTATAATAAGTATTGGTCATCGAGAAACGCTAAAACGATATCATCAATCGGAACTTAAATTATATAAAAATGGAAATTATTCGCTTGAAGTATTAGATTAACTCCTTTTTTTTTTTGTTTTTTATCTCAGGATATTTAATTAGAGCAATTAATAGAGTATTATTATTTTTTTTCTTGGTGCAATAATTTCTATGCTTTTTCGCTTCGTTTTTAATTGAATAAATGTATTCTTTTTCTTTCGTTCTGTTCATGTATATTTCGATATAGAAAGTAAATAGTATAATACAGTATCACGGTCTCTTTCTGTTATATGAACTATAGAATATGAATGAGAGGTATATTTATTCTCTTCCAATTGAAAATAGAGTGCAGCTACAATGTGACACGTTATATCACCTTTTCTCTGTTCTGGGTTGCCACGTCTTCACTTTTTCTTACATGTTATAAAAAAAAAAACCGAGAGAGAACAAGAACGAACATACTTGCATGTCAGTCGCGTATATTTATCCTTGAATCATATTCACATTAATGTCTCCAACGTTAAACATAGTTTTTTTTTAATCATAGAATAGGAATCAAGATTTTATGTATTTTGTTGATATAAATAGGAAATATTAATAGTTTTTTTTGTTACTTTTAGATTTCGAACAAATATGACATCAGAAAATAACACTAACGAACAAAATGATCATATAACTACAAATAATTTATCATCATTACCAAATATATCTGATGCTGATCAATCAATTGAATTAAATAATCGTATAAGAAATGATTTTATGTCTTATTGTTTTTCATTTTTACAAGATAATGAAGAAGCTCATCAATGTGTTCAAATTGTATGGAATAAATATTTACAATGTGTTGGTGATATTGCTATAGTAAATAAATAGAAAAAAAAAAACAAAGAACAATTTTTTGTTTTTTAAATAACATTTAATATTCTTTTATTTTTAGTTATCAGCTTTTTTTGATACACTTCCATTTCATATAAAAACATCTGTTTTACCAAAATATCAAATTGAAATAATAGAATGGTGTAAAAATTTATTTCATATTAATTCACATGCATTACTTTGTTCAACATATTATTCTGAAACATTTCAACGTGTTATTCGTTATGCATTTAAAACTGATCGATTTAAAAAAGGTATTATTTATGTTCCAATGGATTTTGATACAAATTTAAAAATTGATTTAACATCTTCATTATCAAATATTAAATTTGAACATATTTCAAATGATATTTCATCCGAAGATATGATTGATATTAATCAACTTGAAGAACTTATTAAACGTGATATTAATGATACACAATCATATCCTTTTATGGTTATTGCAAATGCAGGTAGTT
The DNA here is from genome assembly GCA_905250125.1 of Rotaria sordida. Classification (NCBI taxonomy): domain Eukaryota; kingdom Metazoa; phylum Rotifera; class Eurotatoria; order Philodinida; family Philodinidae; genus Rotaria; species Rotaria sordida. The sequence goes on along the minus strand of CAJNOL010002652.1, from coordinate 25,724 downwards.
AGTTTTTATGGTTTTATTTAATGTAGAAGCCAAGTTCCTTTGAAGATCGAATTGGCCCTCCGATAGTTTTAAATCACTTGTACGGAAGATAAAAGTTGTTAGTACAAACTCTGTGGAATTAAAATGTGAAACACGATGTAACTATGGTTGCTAATCACAGTAATCTTTGAAAAGCCAAAATAATTATTTTGAATGGAACTTGTAAGCTGACATTTTCGGTACGATCAGAATTTGAATATAAGCTTACAGATGTTGTGTCTATTTTTTGTTCAAGAGTAGTAACGAGCTTTTTGAAAGATCTGGAAAATTATTTTTAATGATAAACCAACAGGTTTTTATTTACTCTATAAGTTCGTTTTCGAACATGCTAAAAATTGTCAAAGTCTGTCGTTTTGTAGAACGGACACTTCTCTACAAAATGTGATATTGAACTAAGTTGTAGATTTTACTCAAGTAGAACTACGAACATTTTTTCAAGAGTTCCTTTCAACGTAAAACGATCGTCGGTTTAGGAAAAACGAAAATTGAGATATCTTGTCGAAAGACACAGCAAAACTTCAAATAGTAGTAAAAATATAAAAATTTTCTATCTAAACTAATTTGTTCGGCTTTTTAATGATTATTTCACTATTCTCGAACAAAATCTGAAACAAAATTTCTAAGCTTATATTCGATTATAGTTTTTAATTCGTTGAAAATACTTCCTAGAACGTCAAAAGTGAAAAAACATTTCATCTAAAAACCTTTCAATCATCTGTTATATGATTCGTGATCATATACCGGGTGTGGCAAAAGTTTTGCGACATTTTTTGTTTTGCATTTATCTCTGTTCAGGAACATGACAAAACGTTGATCTTTTTTTTAAAAGGTGCACCGTTGAATTCTCTACAAACTTCTATTTTCCTTAAATTAAAACAATAGAATTGAACATTTTTACAGGTCGCATAGTGTAATCATGTGAACTATGTTTACTTCCCACACAGCTTTTAATAATTCTTTCTTTTCGTGCAAATGAATATTCTGTAATTAAAGCATAATTTATTGCTAGACAACTCTTGAAATCCTCTATCGATTGAGTATATATCTGCCTTTTTCAAATGCTTATTCTTTCGATTGGGCGCTCTGGCATATTTTGAAAATAATGCAATTTGCATGTATGCCTTCTCCTCTCCAAAGAAAGCGTCCTTGGAATGCCACCTATAACTAAATCGAGTTAATTTTGCCAGTATTTTGTAGAGAATTGATTTCTTTTTCTATATGGAGCCCAAATAACGCGTGAAAACAACGATTCAGATGGAAGAAGAATCCGAATAATGTTAAAAGAGACGTTTTCATTGTAGTATCATAGACAGGCTATAGCTTTTAGATAAATATAGATTGCGATCAAACACTTACAAATAATTCTGAAAGAGCATTTGATATACACTCAAATTATTAAAAGAAAGTTTATTTCGCGCCTATTTATAACTTGGAAAACTCGTTGATAGAACAAAAAAAAAGTGTGCGGGAAGTAAACGTAGTTCACATGATTACACTATGTGACCTGTAAAAATGTTTAACTCTATTGTTTTAATTTAAGGAAAATAGAAGTTTGTAGAGAATTCAAGGGTGCATCTTTTAAAAAAAAAGATCGACGTTTTGTCATGTTCCTGAACAGAAATACATGCAAAACAAAAAATGTCGCAAAACTTTTGCCACACCCGGTATAAATAACGTCAAGCCAAGGCTCTGAATTTCTACCTCTATACTTCAACACTCATTTGAGATCATGTTTTACAAAATCTGAATAAAAAAAATATTGCTTCTTTTATGTAATATAAATAAAATATTTTCTTTTTTTTTTTTCTATAGGCTCAGCATTATTAGGTCATTGTGATCAATTAACAAAAATAAAAAAACTTTGTGAACAATATAATATTTGGCTTCATGTTATTGGAGATTTATTAGGATCATTAGCATTATTCCCAACAATTAAAGAAAATGTAAATATTAATTGTGATAGTTTAACAATCGATATAATGAAATTATTTGGTATACAAAATCTTCCTTATTTAACTTTTTTTCTTCAATCAACAACTGATATTAAACAAATAGATGATAATAAATCATTAGTTACATCTCATCCACTTTATGATTTTATTTTACATAGTCCATCAATTAGTTTTTTAAGTGTATGGTCAATTAGTCAACGATGTTCACGTGATACTATACTTTCTCATATGAAAGTATCATTTGATTTAACAAATTTCTTATTAACTAATTTAAAAGATGTTAACAGATTACGAATTTTAAATAATGATAATCATCAAGAAACTTATAATTATCAACGTATTTGTTCAGGAGATGTACCTGATGATGTTTTACCAAAACCTGTTGTTATTTTTCGTTTTGAACCTAATCATATATTAGAAGTAAGTGTATGGATTACAAAAACATCACTTAGAAATCAAATTAGAATGATGATGAAATCAATTTTATTGTAAATAAGAAGTCTTTTTGAGTTAGTACGTAATATAAATGTATGTTCTATATTGAAATATAATGCATGATGTAAAAGCTCTTGGAATAATGTCATTTTATTTTCCATCGTCTAAAGCATATTTTAGAACAATCAAAAACATTAATTCAAAATCTAGGTTGAAAACTCTTTCCAATTGTGTATTCAAAAACAAATCTCGTCATCTCTTGTTTTTGAATATTAAAAAAATTTTTGAATAACTCTAAATAGTGCTCCGTAAAAATAGTTTGAAATGATCGTCGCACAGATTTTTATGACTTAATCATGTTCGTTTCATTGCATAGCATTGATATTTTCTCTACTAAATTCCTCATACAATTGTTAATAAATCATGTAGGCAGTGTTATGGCATGGTTTCATATAACAAAAAAAAACAACTAAACACGGAGTTCTAGCTATTTTTCAAATCGATGTTCGCATTCCTTCTTTCTGCAGGTCAACGACATAAAGACTTTGACGTATTTATGTCAACAGTATAGGAAGCTACGGATTCTTCCAGACCTAGATCCGGCCATGACCGGGTCCAACTTTTTATTTTTTGTCAGGTACTGTCACAATTTTTGTGGATCCACTGCTCTCCAGATGAGAAATATAGCAACAAGATATAACTGTACGATGATTTTTTTTCAGAGAGTGGTGAATAAATCGCTAAAACTTTGATCCTTTACTTATTCACGTGTACGAAGGATGACAGGTATTGATGGAAAAAATCTCGGGCCTGGGCCCGATATAGTCCGGGTCCAAATTTTAAACTTTTTTTGAGTCTGGGTTCACAAAGACGCGAACCCGCAGCTCCTTACAGCCGTATCCCATGTTTTGCATAGTCATCATGTCATATGTTTCATAAAACGATGCTACGTTTTATGGTTTGTGTAGATCAGAAATATGAGATAAATCTAATAGTCTACGATGTATTATAGCAAGAATCAGAACGATAAACACCGAAAAGTTAAGCATGCAAAACAATGAAGGTAAATATAACATCTATTGAAAGATCAATGAACAAATACGGGTGTGCGTGGTTGAAGGTATTAGTCTTCTCTTCATTTTCATCCTCACACTCCAAATCTACACATTTCGCCATACCTTTTTTCTTGCGTACTGAAATTCTCTATTGCTTATCGTTCATCAATCCTTCATTCTTGAAATATCGAAATTTTACTGGATTTTTCAACACTTGGTTGCACACATCAGAAAATTTCGAATATTGAATATCTCAGGATAGTAGATACTAGAAAAGTTACAATTTGTCCAATGAACTAATCTCATTGAGAACTTTATTCGTGCAAAGTCGATTTTCCATGTTACCTGAGAGGGACAAAAACCTAATAAAATTTCGATATTTCAAGCGCAAAGACGTAGAAAACCAAACTGTTCTAGACCTTTGTATAACTCATCGAATGAACATTGTTTCACTCGAAAAGTGATTTGACATCTGAAGAGATTCCCTCGTCAGCAAGAAATGAACTTGATTTTCTTAGATACATAAATTTGTTGTCGATGAAACTGTTATTTACGCTTTGAAAGAAAACTTGAAATATGATTTATATATTGAATTTTGATCGTTTGTCTGAATCGAAGAAAAAAACTATATTTGAAAGCTTTAATACTCATAAACAATTGTGGTTCATAGAAGAGAAATATCTTCTTGAAAATTAGATTTGTTCTTCTGGCAATGATAGTTACTACACCGCACATTATCTATTTGTCTTTCCCAAGGTTCAAATGATCTCTCGGAAAGAGAATAAAAAAAAAATAACTTCAATTCTATTCATTTGTTTTTTATTCATTAATTTATTTAAATAAATCAATTTAAAATAATATAGTTTACATTGAATTATAAAAAACATATTTTAGGTTGAAAATATGGATGATATAAATGGTTATATTGATCTTCTTAATCTCTGGTTATTTGACAAACTTTCTCAACATTATCCTAAAATGAATTTAGAATTACTTAAAAGTGTTCATTTTCAAATGACAAAATCTAATAATACAGATTTAAATCAAGCTCCAGCTCATGCTATTCGTTTTGCACCATTAGAACATTTACTTGATGTTATTTATCAAAATGATATACAATTATTTATTCAAGATATTCAACGTTATATTGATATACTTCATGCAACAATGACTGGACGTAAAAATCTTTCATTAATTATTTCAAACTATGAGAATCTTTCTTCAATTCCAATGCCAAATTGGGCTGGTGTTGGAGCTGTACGTTATATTCCAAGTCATATAAATTTATCAGATATTGATGAAATATCAATTAATGAAATAAATACAATTCAAGCTGAATTAGCAAGACAATTACAAACAAATGACACAGCATTTTCATTAGGTGGTGGTGGTGGTAGTGGTAGTGGAACAGATGAATATGAATCAATGTTTTATTTACGTTTAGGAATGATAAGAAAATCTGAAGATCTTGATATATTATTACATAAAATTTTAAATGCTGGTAAAGAAACAGAAACATCATTAAAATATGTTGAAGATATGGCAGAAAAAATTAGAACAGGCATTGAAAAAGTTCAAAAAGATTTACAAGATGAAAATCTACAATTATTTGCTCAAGAAGGTCTTTTAAGACATTTACCATTAGTTTCAAGTAATAATCTCATAAAGAACTCTGTTAGATAAGATGACCAAGCTTCATTTGAAAAGCCAACTATACCATTTTGTAGAGCAACTCGTGCTGCATCAAATGGTATATAGAAAAAAGCTATTTCAATAGAGTTTTGTTTTATCTTCAATCGTATATATCTAATAACAGCTGTCTTCGTACCCAAAACCTTAGCATTTATTACTAGTTTCTGTAATTTCAAGCTTGTATGTACGATACTACTCTTGAAGACAACCATAGAACTTATTCAGAAGTTGTGTACCATGCTCAAAGTGGCCAATCAAAATCTGTAAAAATATCAAATTTTCGATTTCAATGAGCAGAAAAGTATCAAACTTTTGCATTAAATACTTGCTAAGTGAAAAGAATTCCTATTGATAATAAAGATTAGTTTATATATTATTTTGTTTCTTACGAATTTAGATTCTGAATATCCAGATGATATTACAGTATGGTGTTCTGTTAGATTCAATATATGTTCGATTTCTTACCATTTTTGAAAGGTCCATAGATGTCAAATGATAGGACACGATGACCTTATTATCAATAGATAGGAACGCTTTTCACTTAGAAAGTATTTATTGCAAAATTTAGGTACTTTTCTGTCCTTCGGAATCAGAAAATTGACCTTTTTGCCATTATTTATTGGCTGATTCGAGCATGGTGCGCATCAATTAAGATTACAGTTAATTGGTATACATATAGATCGTGGTGGCACACAATTTCTGAGAAGGTTGCACAGTTGGTTGTCTTTGCTCTGAGAAGCAGTATCGAGCAATTTAAAATATCACAAAAGCTACTAAAAATGCTAGCATTTCGGGGAAGAAGAATGATATTATTTGGTATATATGATTGAAGATGAGAAAAGAACTTTATTAAAGTAGCTTTAAACGAAATTTGATATAGGTTGATTTGAAGACACACTGAATCATAATATTTGATCATATCACCCACAATTGCTACAATACTCCTGAGCTGGTATCTAGTTTTTCAGAACACCAAAATTTGATAAGAAAGCAATTTCCTATATACCATTTGATGCACCATGAATTCCTCTGCAAAACGGTATAATTGGCTTTTCAAATGAAGGATGGTCATGTTGTCCGATAGAATCCTTATGAAACATTTTTTTTTTAAATCTTTATTATTTTAGATATAATGTCATGGTGGAGTCCATCTCAATCGACACCACCATTAGCAATAAAAGGTCGATCATTTGATTTAAATTCTGGTCAAATTGAATCAACTGAAGATACATATGCATATCGAATGCAAATTAAAAAACAATCTCCTCATGCACCGATGCATAATAATGACGATACTACATCGATTAATTCAAATAATATAGAAAATTCGACTGATTTAAATACTAATCAATAATCTGTGATATACATTTTTCAATTTAATGTTCAATCGAACAAATCGAAAGATATTTACTTGATTATTATTATTCTTCTTCTTTCTTTTTTTAGTGCTTCGTTCAATGTCGACCTTAATAATTAGGTTTCTTTTTTGTTTTTGTTATAATCTGTGTTCACTTCTATAATAAATTATTCGAACTATTCGGTATGTTCTATAAATTGAGCTTGAAAATTTTTTTTTTTTTTTTTATTATGAACTATATTTATTGTATTAACTCGGACATAAAATATTATATTGCATGCTTCGTGTATTATCCTAGAATAAGTATATTTAACATAACAATGTTATTATATGCAACGGAAACGACTTATTTTCTGATTATCTAAATTTTGTTTAAAATATACGTGGCCGAGAATTTTTTTTCTATGTATAAATCCTTGTTCGGATGCAAAATCTGTTTTAAGTAGTATTTTTAAATTAGACTTGTCAAATTACTCATATATTTAAGATGATTTTCTTGACAGTAAAAACAAATCATTTATTTATTTGTTTTTTTTTTGTTTTCTATAATTATTATAGAATGTTTTTCAAAAGATTAGAATATATTCTATCTATCTTGTAATAATAGAATGAAAAGAATATATAATTGCACTTAGAATGATGCATGTTGTTGTTTCCGAAGATCGATTTTTTATTAGTTATTTGTTATTCAACTATAGAAATTTATGATTCTTTTTTAGCAACATTTGATCTTAGTTTTTTTTTTCATAAATAAACCAAATCATTGATTAATTCTAATTTAATAGAATTCTCGATTATATGCTTGTAAATTCATATAATAACGTCAATCTTTACATTCAAAATAATCATATGTCAATTGCTTATTCAAATTACTTTGATGTGTTTAGTACTCTCGAAACTTGTACTAACCAATTATGATTAGAATAAGATGACTTCTTCTTTTTTTTTTCTTTATAATGAAAAGAAAATTTTTAATATTTTTCCGAATGAAATCATGAACTTGTATTGTTATTACATAAAAAAAAATAATCATCATTAAATCAAAAAGAAAAAGATTTATAATAAAATCAGTTCGGAAGAAAAAAAAAAAAAACTGCTTAACTTTTGAATATATGGAATATTACAATTAGATTTTCTTTTATGAATTAATATTGATTGTGAATCGGTGAAGACGACTATTGATTTCCGTCTCGTGCAAAAAACTTTATCAAAAAAGCAGAACAAGTAATTGACTTTTACTATTCACATTCATTGAAGCATATACAAGGAAATTTTTTTTTCACGCTCTGTCTTATTGATGCAATAATATATGTGGTATATTCATTGAAGTCATAATTTCATGTATATATTTTATTAAGAATTTATATGACATATTCTTTTTTGACATGTTCTACTTCAATATGATTTAAAAAAAAAATAAATCTTATATATTGTGTTTCCTAGAAATGATTTCTTAAGTATATAACATCTTGATGTCATATTCAATCTGAATTAATGTCATTAGTTTGTCGCCTTTCGTTTTATTCCACATCATCATTTTTCTTTAATAATATCGTTTATTATCTTTTGAATGTTCATAACTAAAATTTATATTGTATAAGAATCAATATTGAAACATGAATTCTTGTCTTGACTTTATAAGAAAAACAAAAAAATCACTTTTTTTTTTTTTTTTTGTTTTAATCATATTCTTAAAAGAAGATGGAACACATCCGTTTTGTTCTTCCGACAAGGTCTTATAAATATGCTTTATCATTAAAAGATTACAATGATGTTGTTTATATCCGTTTTTAGAAGAAAAAAAAAAAAGAACTTTCTTCTTTTGTCATCATTTTAATTGATTTTATTCTTATGGTAATCCGAATACAAAAATTGCTCGTCTCTCTGATTGATTATGGAAAGTTTATTAAAGGTTGAGAAAGGAAATTAAATGGTAATTATTGAGAAATAGTCTCATATGTTATACTGCAAATAAGATATCAAATGTTCGGTGAACGCTTCGTGTGAAAAATAAATAAATATAAGAGAAGAAAAAAAAAAAGCACTAACGCGACAACTAAAAATAAGAGAATCAGAAGAGAAGAAAGAGAGATTTTGACGACATAGGATATATATATATATATATATATATATATATATATTTTTAAAAAAAGAAAGAGATGGATCATCATCATCTGCCTATTATCATTAACATCGTTGATAGAAGACAAAAAAAAAAGAAGAGGATTCTTCTTTTTTTTTTTGCTATGTGAATGCTAACATATATGAAGAGAGAAGGAGAGAAAAATCCGAGAAAAGAGAACTCTGGAAATGAACAAAAATGAAAATAAAAAAATAACAAATCTGCTACAAAGTGTGTGTGTGTGATACATCGTTGCAACTCGTCTATTCTTTTTTTCTTTCTTCTTCGTCTTCCTATATTTTTTTTTTCTTATTGTTTTCCTATTGACATCAATTTTCTTTAAAAACTCTGACAATATAATACATAGAGATAAATTATTATAAATACATATATTCATTAGATGGACGAATTTAATCAATGATATTGATGAATGATCCATGTCCAGGCTGGCGCATAGTCAGTCATTATATTTATCGTAATGTACCATGCATTTAATACAATTCCTATTAACTTTTATGCTTGGTATTAATAATCAAGTCGTTTCTTTTGTTTCACCACCACCAACAACAACAACAACAATCGAAGCGACTGATTTAGAAGATGGTCATCCAAATCATCAACTGTGGAATAAAATGACTGATAATATAGGACGTCATTCATTTTCTAGTCGGTAAGTTTTTAAAATCACTATCTATTAATTTATCTATTTTCATATACTCGAGGCTTTTCTATTTTAATGAAATAAATAGAAGACCAAAATAAAAAGAATTTCAGATAAGACGCGTATGAAGATAAACAATATTGATAATTTGATCATGTGAAAATATTCTAAACTTATGTCACGTAATACATTATAAAGTGAAATAGAATAAGGAATTAACAAATCTATCTTTTCTCTATTCCATATAAATTTATCATTATTAATATTTAAACCCCACATGACATATCAGTACTCTACTTAATTAGATAACATCATACATGCTGAGCAATTATCCGATCAGTTGTTAGAATTAGTTAGTAGTAATATAGTAGATAAAATGTCGAACTAAAATAAGAATAGGAAGAGAAGGAAAAAAAAAAGAAAAAGATGAAGCTTCTATTGGTAGAATCATTGCTTGAAGCATTGTAATTCATGCAATCAGGATATTCAATGCCGTTGAAAATACTACCTAGCAGTTTTTCAATGTTGATTCTCTCGAGATAATCATTAATAAGAGAGTAGAGATACTCTACCATGAAATATAATAGAGACAAACTATTCTTTCTCATTACACAAAGTAGCAATTAGATATAGAAGATTTATTTTATTCGTTTAAGATCCATACAATTATATGTTAAGATATTCTCATTATTCTTTTTTTTTTACATAGAAGAAAAAGTATATAACAAGAACACTTACATTTCATAGATATGTTAAACTCTAATTCTGTTCAATATTCTATTTTAAGATCATTATTATATTAACTTAATTCCTTGTTTTTTTTTTCATGATTGTTAGAGATTTATCATCATCATCATCAACATATATTTTCTTTTTCTATATTCGTATTACAGTTTGTTTTTTTTTCCGTTCATTATTTTTATAATCGAAGAGATGCACAATAAATTTATACATATCATTGATATTCGTTTCTATGTTCCGTTTCATTACGATTGAATCAATTAGTTTTTAACAGTATGTATATAAGAAATATTCTTATGCTAATCATAACGTAATCATAATAAAAGGGACATATGATAACAAGCACTAAACGATATAAATAGACCGCATCGACATCCGTTTCGTGATTACAACAACATCGTCAAATAAATATAAATTAGATTATTTTAAAAGTCTGATTAAGAAACGAAAACAACCAATGAAAATTGAAGATGTTTCCACTAGTTCTAACCGATCTATTCTATTTAATAACAACAGAAATGATCTATATTTCCTTTCATACGACAGTAGAAATCCAGATCTATATTAACTCATTACCTTGTTTCTCTTCATCATAAAAGCATAGATGGAAAAAATAATAGATTTGCCTTGAGGGACCTGAAAGAAACGTATAGAAGATGCTGTTTATGAGTTTCTCAATCTTTACGGATGATTATTACATTCATTTCATCGATATCGTCATCCACTCATTCATTAAACAGTGCAAGTGTTAGGTTCCCGTCGAAAGTTTTCTCTTTTTTTCCCTCTTTTTCACTCTCTATTTATACACAAGACGACATGTCGATCTTCATCTGTAATAGACGACAGAGAAGAAAAAATAATAATACGAAGAAAAAAAGTGAACACTTTATGAGAATGTCGACAAAGAAACGTAATCGTATATTATAGTTGTTTGCTTACTAAAAATGGAATAGTGTTGATGCAAATTGATTTTGAGCATGACGTTCAAGCACAATGCAAAAAAAGAAAATTGCAACGAGAGAAAAAGAAAGAAACGACTAAACTATAAGAGGAAGGGTAAAAGCAAAAGAAATTCCTAATCAGTACGTACATTGAAAAATCCTTTTTATTGAGAATGTAATATTATTAAAGCAATTGTAAGAAAGAAATATACCACGGTGAATAAGGAATAGAAAAATCAGAGCGATAAAAAAAAAACCCTAGAAGAAAAGAAATAGTTAACAACAGACGAGCATTGATAAAGAAATAGTTCTTTAATGGCTGAATTAAAACTTGCAACTGGGAATGTTCATCAATGATTTTCATCAGTATTATATTCGTATTTATTTTAAATACATTTTTATTTCATAATCCATTACATGGTCAAGATTTATGGATAGAAAAGACCAAAGATGATACTATTGAAAAGTGGGTCTTGTTTTTTTGTTGTTATCTTTAAAAAATTTCATTTCATTTTAATATTTGATTCATCGAAAAAAGAAAAAATTAGTCAATAATAGAATATAAAATGAAAATAAATACATTTGCAGACAATAATTATATTGTCATAAGTTCTGATTATATGATGTAGTTAATAAATTAATTACTAGTCAAAATATTTTCTATATTATGGGCTTTTGTTTTGAAGAATCTATATGTTTATAAGCAATTTATTCTTAATCATGAAAGAGCAACTTGATTTACATAAATAAACAATCTTGCCTTAGGAATTTATTTTCTACTGTTTTTTTTTTTGTTTTATTCGGAAATATTTGTTCTATATAATGTATATAGATATTAGTTTAGTATAAAATAGGTTGAGATAGAACAAGGTTATATGTCTCTATGTTAGTGTCGGCATAAATGGAAACATTAATTGAATATTGTCAGAAGATATTATTCGACAGCATAGACAAGGATGATATATATGGTTAATATTAGCTTCTTTTTTTTTTTTTATCGAAGATCTCAGCGAATAATAATAGAATCAATAGAAAGATTGAGAAAGATGTGGGTAGTACATAGATTTATTGCTTTTTTAGTACTCATCAAGAGATGAGTTGGCAAGTATTAGACGAAAAAGCAGCACGGAATCAACATCCTGTTGACTGACTTGATTAAAACAACGGAAATATATTATTCTAAAGCTTTGTTTGACTTTTTACATGTAACTTTTTTTTTTCGTTCTTGATTATATATATATATATATATATATTTAATTACCATGGCACCAGATGCTCTTTAGTATAATAAAACTTGTTTTGATTGAAGATATATAAGTACATGAAGTAACAAGTGTGGATTATTTATTGAACTCAAGTTGAATAGGAAAATTAATATATAAGATAAATTGATTGAATGAATAAAGAAAAAATGCTTTACTTAATATAAATAGTGGAACATTACTTTACATGTCATATCAAGAGTTTGTTTGTCGTTCAATTATTTGGATTTTATATGCTATCAAAAAAAAAAAAGACCCGTCTAAATCGATCTTTGAGTACTCTCGTGTTTCGTTGAAGGATAATAGAAGTCATCATGTCTTCGCCAGTTGCTCTCTCTGTCTTTTTTTCTATCTCTATCTGTCTCCATCTCTCTCTCCTTTTGTATGTCTGTGTTTTTTATTTTATCACTTGTCAGTTGTTGGTACCCGTCATTTTTTTTGTTGTCGTCAACTTTATGGATATATATATGCCGTCTTGGTACTGAGAATAAATACACATGTCAGTATCATAATTGTTGAATGTCAGTCAAACAGTCACACAAATCTTGATTTTGTTTGAGATAGACACGCACTTACATAAAGTAAGAAGCTAAAACATCTAGAAATAATAGATTAAATTTCATAATCATACATTAGCTAAGTATTTATTTATCCTTCGTACATCGAAATACCATTATCGTCAGCATCAATATATCGTCAACATTAGGTATCGTCTATATATATTAGATAAGACGGATATTTTTCTTGTTTGGTCGTTATTGATAAAGAATTTTTTGGCAGTTATTTACTCTGTTTATATTCATTGATCAATGTTACATGTTTTTATGAAAAAAATATTCAACAACGAATTTATATTATCGATAATCTAGCGTGTTTATCAAAAACAAAAAAAAGAAAAGAAAAGAAAAGAAAAACTATGAAACTCTATGCTGGTTTGACAATTTTATTAACAATCTTCACACTTATTTCTAGTGCAAATTTCTTACGCAGTGATTCATCAATAAATACAGTTGAAGATTTTCTTGATACATTAATTAATTCAAGTCATTATGATAGACGTATTCGGCCATTTTTCGATCAACATAGTACGTAATTATATGAAACAATCATCTTTTTTTTTGTTCTGAATATTTTTTTCGATTGTAGAAGCATGTAATGTGACAATGACTATTCATATTAATACGATTTCAGCTATCAATGAAGTTAATATGGTAAGACAGAAGTAATAATATTTGTGTCAATTAGTTTTTCCTTTCTTTTTTTTTAAATTTTTTTCTAGGACTATAATACAGATTTAATTTTTCGTCAATCATGGTATGACCCTAGATTGAATTATTCTGGTACAGAATGGGCAAAAAGATCACCAGAGATTACATTACATTATTCACTTATCGATCGTATTTGGGTGCCTGATTCATTCTTTCGTAATGCTAAAGAAGGTAAACGTAGTGATATAACAGTACCTAATCGATTGATTCGTATTCATCGTGATGGAAAAGTACTTTATAGTCAAAGGTTTGTTTTAGAAAAAAAAAAAAAAAAAGAAATAAAACTTTGAAATTTTATTTTATTTTATTTTTTGTTCTTTTCTCTCTTAGACTTTTACTTAAACTTGATTGTCAAATGAAATTACAAAAATTTCCACTTGATAATCAAACATGTGTTGTTAATATTGGCAGTTGTATGTATTATTATATTTTTTTTTAATTTAATCAAAACAAAAATATAAAATAAAATTTTTATTTCTTTTTAAGATGCTTTTGGCACAAAAGATTTATCATTTTATTGGGATGAAACTCCTAATACAAGTGCTATTCGAGTTAATGAAGATCTTGAAATGCCCGATTTCGTATTAAGTAATTTTGAACAACGATATTGCAATCGAACAACAGCAACAGGTTAGATATGTCTTCTTTGCTTGTTAATTTAATATAAAAAAAAGATTAAAAAAAAAAACTTTCTTCATTCGTGTTACTTTTAATTATGTGGTGAATATAATATTAAAATTTTATTTTGTAATAAGTTTTTCCTCGACTCGCTCGTAGGCACATTTGCATGTATCGAAGTGCATCTCTCATTACAACGCAACATCATTTTATATTTACAACAGCTTTATTTACCATCAACATTAATTGTTGCTTTATCATTCATCGCATTCTGGATCGACTATAAATCCCATCCTGCACGAACATTATTGAGTCTACTCAGCATTGTTACTGTAACAACAAAGGCTGAAGGTACAAAAACAAAATATTCTTTTTCTTTTTACTGCGATTAGAAACCTAAAACACATACACACACATATACACCCGTTCGCATTTTCTGCTTGCACTTGTTTTTTTTTTTTTTTTTTTATTCACCATACTGACATCTATGCACTTCATATAATAATCATATTATTAGACATGACCTACTTGATATAATTATATATCGATATATATATATATATATGATTTTTGTTAGTAGTAAAGTACGCAAATGAAGAAAGTTTTTTGTTGATTTATTTATTTAATTCGATGACATAATTAGACGATCAATTTTTGTAGGCAGTTTTACATGCCTTCTTGTTGTTCTTCATTTAAAACGTTTATTTGGTTATTATCTTGGTGAGTTTAGTCGTCTTATTTTTATATATGAGGAATAATTTGAGAAAGTTAAATTTCTATAGTTCAAGTTTATATTCCATCAATGCTCATTGTTATTCTTTCTTTTGTTTCATTCTGGATCGACCATAAGTCGGTAAGGTCGAAAACCAGAATAGAACTAATATTTGTCATCAATATATTCAGGTTCCAGCTAGAATTTCAGTCGGTCTTTTAACTGTACTTACAGTTACGACTCAAAGCTCAGGTAACAAAATTAAAAAAAAAGTATATATACATTTATTATTAATAATTATAATAATAAGAAATAATTTTCATTAACATACACCTTTTTTTTTCCACACCATGCTCACTGCTTTTTTTCTTCATTTCATTAAATGCTTATTTGCTTATTATATATAGCCTTAGCCAATAAGAGAATGTAAATTTCTTCTAAAAACCTCTTTTTGGCTATGGATCTAGCTTATTGCTTTCTAACCTTTATCTATAAATATGACTGATATCCTATATTATAATTTTGTCAATTATTTAGGTATTCGATCTCAATTACCACGTGTATCATATATAAAAGCAATTGATGTCTGGATGTCAGCATGTCTTGTTTTTGTTTTTGCTGGTTTACTTGAATATGCACTTGTTAATGTTATTGCTCGTAAAAATGAATTAAGACAACAAGTTCGTTTTTCCAGAGAAGTAAGTTAAATTTGTTTCTTTTGTTTTTGTTTTTGTTTTTATTTATTTATTTATTCATTTATTTATCTATTGTTATTTTTGTTGTATTTATAAATTGTGTGATTGATATATATATCTATTTCGAAAATATTATTATAGAAAAAAAAATTGGACAGAACAGCAAAAATAACTTTAATACAAAATCTACAGGATGGCTCATCTTTTGCTACAGAGAGAGTAAATTTATTTCTTTTTAGTTAATAGAAATTTTCCCCCTTTAAGCTTCTTCTTATATTTTCACACATCTCTTCTACACACACATATATATATATATATACACATAAATGTTTTTTTTCTTAATTATCACTATATGTTTTTTTTTAATTTTATTTGATTTTATTTTATTATATAAATGTATTAGTTTGAAATAGATTTATTTATTTATAGTTTTTGTTTTTGCATTAATTTTCTGTTTACATACATATTAATTTAAAGGTTATTGGTAATCGTCTTGCTCAAGTACATTTCTATAAAAAAGATGATACACATCAAACTAATATTGAAACAACGGAAACACTTGCTCGTAAAACAAGTGTTACTGAAAAAAATTTACGTAGTGGAAGTATCACTAGTCCACTTATTCAGAATTCAGCAATTTCCAATACTACTGCACCTTCACAAACACCACAGGTTATCTTGTCACAACAAGCACCGGTATCGAAAACCGCTAAACCTATTCGTGACACTGCACAATTAGTGAGTTGACAAATAACAACAAAACAATTGAAAAGAAAAAAATTTTGTTTTTTTTTTAAAATTAAGGTTGATCTTGTCTCAGCTATACTTTTTCCTGTTGCCTTTATTGTATTTAATATTATCTATTGGTAAGATTGAATTTAATTTGAAAACATCCAAAAAAATGTTTGTTTTTTTTCAAATCAATTTTAGGATGGTTTATCTTAATATGCAAGTTGAGTATGTTTTGAAATAAAATCAACTACACACAATTAGAAATCTAATCACATCGAAAAAAAAAAAGAACAATTGAATTGTAGAGCATTTCGTTTTTTTTTTAATTTGTATAAATTAATAGAAAGAAAAAAAAGAACTATTCAACGATGTTGTTTCGTTCTCGCTTTTTTCTTTTTTTTTTTTTTATAAAAATTATCATGGAACAGTATGTCTTCATTTTTTTTTGTGATACATTATGTATGTATTGAATATCTTGATAGACAATATTGTCGATCTATTTAAGTTTCTCTTCATTACTTTGAACATATTCATAAATATAGAGAAATTTGGAATTAAAGGATCGATATGATCTGCAAGATTTTCTTCTTCTGTGAATTTATAAATCAAGATGTGATTGACATAGATAATCAATGCAAATTTTATACATTAATTCTTCGAAACTTCACTGATGTCGTGAGGTCTGCCTGCATCCATCTATGGAAAATTACAAAAAAAATCATGCCTATAACTTCGTTGTCGTTCTAAGATCCATGTGAACTTACAACTTTATTTTTTCCTCTCAGATCTATTCATGATTTCTGGAAAAGGATATAACTGTTACATGAGTCCACTTGAACACTACGACAGCAACGTAGGATTAAAATTTTCAGATTGCAGGAATGTCATTCGACTGTAAAACGTCGTACGAAGCTTCGAGTGTCAATTATCGATAAAATTGAGATCTTATCAAAAACTTGTAAATTTATGGTATATTATTAGAGGAGCTAAAATAATTTATTTAAAAACAAAATATAAAATTATAACAATTTCAATACTTGTGATAGGCGAACTTTGAAATTTTATCATTTCGAATTCCTTTTCTACTGTATTGTCATAACTTATTTTCTCCTAATCATAACATACACAGTAAATGCCGTGGGGAGCGGCAAATATAATTTCATTCTTCATTTCAATCATCAAATTAGCCTGCTATACAAATTGATTTAATTGTTCAGTAAACTTCCGCACACACGATCCTTTCTCTCGACGAACTTTGACATAGACTATTGAGTTTTACGCTTAAACTTAGAATTCAATTAGTTCATTCTATTCTATGCCTATCCTATTCTGATTCTGCTCAATCAATAATACTACTGTCGTACTCATTGACGCCTACAATAAGATCCTTCCACTGCATTAAATATCAAAATCTGCAATATTCAAACTGATTAGAATTTCAGAATGATCTAAACACTGTTATTACTTAAGCGCTTTTTTCAGTTGCTATGGAAACGTACTCAATAATCTTTGCCCTTCTTTCTCCCATTCCTGTTTGATAGGACTGGGAAAACTCTAAAAACTCTCGATTTAAATTTACACTCACTATTTTCTTTGAAAACATACGTGAGTTCCACGAAATGAATCATCATTTCTGTCATTAAACACGAAACGTTTTTCTTCAAATGATATTTACTTTTTATTGAAATCAGTCAAATAGCAATTGTGAAATTCACTACTAAGAAAACTCTATTAACAGACATGAAACTGTTTCTAATGAATTCCATGAATTGATTGATTGATTCATTATCTATTATCTGCTGTACTGACAGCTGTCATATATAAAATGAGATTGACAACTAACTTTTGTTGTTATCTTTATTTTAATTACCTCGAACTTTGAAAAAAACAATACACAAAATGTTTTGCATTTTTAGGTGACTTTCTATAAAAAAAAAAGGAAATATTGATGATATCGATTCGATCATGAAATATTATCCTGACGTTTGAACGAATATTTTCTGACTTTCTATTCTCAAGATAATCATAACGGAACATGCCAACCTTTGATCCGTACGTTGAGAAAACAATTTTCATCGACCCGCATAAATGTTGTTCTTCGCAGCGCTCGAAAAAAATGTAGGAGTACTATACTTATTAATGCAGTGCAAAGTACAACATTTATGTAGTTGTTTCCAACTTGTTTTTGGGTCGCAATGGTCTCAAAGAACAAATCATCAGAAAATATTTGTTCGAAGACAACATGAAAACATCGAGATTAAATCGACACCGCCTGTTTTCCAATTCTTAGTAGAATGTTTTGTTTGTTTATAAAGAGCTCGAAAAAGATGGAAAATTTCTGAGAACTTTGTTTTTTCTTTCAGATTTTATTCGTTAAGGAGATTTTCTTCGAAGAATTTGTAGAAGTTTCAAAGTTTTAGACTGTCATGTGTCTGTCAGAATTAATTAGATTATAAATAGTGTTTGATTTATTCTTTTGTTTAGAGGATCTATTTGTAACATAAACATGTTTTCCTTCGATCTTTTTCTTTTTAATTTCTCGGTGCATATTATTAAAAGTTGGTATTTTCCGTCGCAGTCATCTCGAGAATGAAAAATCACACAATATTTGTTCAAACGCAAAATGAAAATTCGAGATCCTTTGTGAAGTTTATTATTTTCAAGCTTCGAGATAATAGTAACAAAAGTTAGGCGTTACTATATTTCAAAAAGTGATTTTATATATGGTAGCTGCGAGTACAGCTGATGATCGACAATAAATCAGAATGAAAATCAAGTGGCGAATTGATATTATTCCATTAGAAACATGTTCATAATTGTTAATAGAGTTTCTTAACAATGAATTTCGCAAAGGCTATTTTATGTATTTATAACAATTGGTCGCAATGCTGAATAATAAAATCGACAAAAAATTTTCTTAGCATTATGGAGAAATAACTCAGAGAGGCTCAGAAACAAAAAAGAAACAGGCGATATGAGTATAAATACGAATGTTTGGGGAACCTCTTCTAATTGAGCATGAAGTCTTACACGAGATTCAGTAGTTGCTTTAAAAATTTTATCATAATGCAGTAATCACAAAAAGTCCCGCTACTAGGTAAAAAGTGTCTAGAGTTTAATTCTTTAGTCTCATAGTTTGAGCACAAGTAAAGCATGTTGAAATCTGATCGTAAGGACTTGATCGGTCTTCATACGGAAGAGTTAGCCGATCAACATAGATTTTTTTCTTTAGACCAGGATATCACAATATAGAAAACAAATCTGATGACGTTGGACTTACATTCGGCAGCTTGGTACTACCTCTATCATCAATAAAAATCCCATGTTGAAACGGTTTGAGTTTGCCTTGTTTATGAAGTAACCTTTGGGAAATCTTTACATGAGGGTTGATGGAAATCTAAGTTTTCCTTGGAAATTTCACGTTCATGCGTACTGATGAAGAAGAAATCCATACGGAGAACATCTCAGATAATGGAGGCTTTTCCTCCGCCTCAAGATTAAAGTGAATTAGATTACCTTATCTGTGACACAATATAGAAATGCGAATTTTTATTTCTTTATAAAAAAAACGGATGTTAACGCATTTAAAGAGTGGAAAACCAGAAAAGTGTTAAAATAGCCTTTTCTGGACCCTAAAGAAAAGTCAGTTTTTTTCACCACAAATCCTCTGTATTAAAGCCTGTTGACCTCGGGTTGCTGCGGATGATCAGGGTTTATCAAGCTCTATTTTTAGTCAAAATATCAAGCGAAAGTTTTGAAGTTAATATACTTTTCACGGGGTAATGGGACTTCTTGCAACTACTGTACTAAATAATTTTTTCTTGTTTTTATTTACCGACAAGAGCATCTACGAATTAAGGTTTGTGGGCAGTCAAATATGCGACCAATTCTACATTGTGACTAATTGTCACTTTCCTTTACTTTACAGTTTCTTTTTTTTCTCCTTCAATAAGTTGATTGATCAAAGCGTAACTTTTCTTCTGATATACAGCGATGGAAAAGAAATATCTTGATTCCAGTAAAGCATTTTGTGTTCAATAGTAGAAACGATTTCAATGCTAACTAATATATGACAAACTTTAATAGAATTGGAAGAAAATCTTAAATCAGAAAATAAGTGTTCACCATCATCTTTATCAAAGATGATTCTTAATTATTGATATACGTATTTCTATCATATCAAACAATTTATATGTAACTTTAGTATAGTCAAATGTATTTCGTTCTTTTATGATGCTAAATTACAATTTGAGCCGTAAAATGAAAAGTTTTATCCGTTATTCCTTAATTGAATATTAATGCTTTCAATTAAATTATATTTACATGAATAATAAAACTATAAAATCTAATGACAAAAAGAAAAATAATGACTTTATAATTTATTTTATTTCATGATTCACCATTTACAATTTTATTCATCAATTCTGTTCGTCTTCTTTCATCTTTCTGTCTGATTAATCGACGTCGTTTATAAGGTGTCCAAAATGTCCAAAGTAATATTAAAATTTGATAAAGACAAAATATAATGGATAAAATAAAAAAACCATAACGATCAATACGACAAATAAAATATTCCGGATAAAGTGAAAGTTGAAGTTGTTGTGTATTATTTGGTGTTAAATATGAAGTTAAATATATTTGATTATAATATAAATAACTAACTACACCATGAAACACATTTATAATACATAAAGCAACTATAGATGCTATAGCATAAACTAAAAATAAAAAATAAATCTTCACAAAAACAAAAAAACAAAAATATTATTTCAATTTACCGTCTAATGCTGTTAAATATGATATTGTTCTAAATAGGAAAAAAAGAAAGAAACAAAAATTCATCAAATAAAAATGTTTTGTTTATTGTTTTTTCTTTACTTACGGAAGTGATTTATTAACAACCCATCGAAATGTAACAGATGTTAATAGAAGAGTACATGTTATTTGTAAACGACCATGAGCATTTGATGGTGGTATTGCAAATGTACAAAGAGATGCTGATGTTATAAGAAAAATTAAAAAATATGCATTCCTATTTCAAAAAAAAATCCATACATCTTATTTTAATAAAAACAAAAAAACGAAATTGTCAGCACAATCCCAAGAGATTGTTTTATTCTATCTATTTGATTCTCAGCAAGATACCCGAACAGGTACCCTGCTGACAGCTGATCCAATAACTGGATACCTTGAACTCACGAGAAAAGTTCGTCAACTGATAAATCGCTACTGATTGGAGACTATGTGTATAATATAGACCCAAAAGAACTATGAATATTCTGAAAAGAGTTCGTTTGTTTAGCTTATTGCTGCAATTTACGGTATCTTTTTAATGAATACTGTGGTTTCCTTCGGGAACATCAGGAACATGGCAGGCCTTAACAAAAGTAGTTTATTGTGAAACTTTCAAATCTTGTAATTTGCTTTTATTCTAAAATAAAAATATCAAATCTGCCAGTGTATATGTAGTGATGTAAAAGACACACTTTTACTACGGCTGTATTCTAGAATGGGAACAACGAAACAACGTAAAATAGAAAAAGAAAGTTCAACACCTTCCAATCTTTTCTTTTCACCACATCCCTAGTAATATCTCCGTATTAATAAACTAAGAGCACGAACTCTTTTCAAAATATTCATCGTTCATTTGAATCTACATAGCGAATGTAGTTTCGAATCAAAAATGATTTACCAATTGAGAGATTTCCTTTGTCAATATATATTCACTAGAGAACGCTTTTAAAATCATGTTCTACAATATTAATTTACCAAATATAATAACCACATTTTCTTCCCACATGACATGTACAAATAAGAACAGGATGTGTTTTATCATAAGTTAATGAATATTCTTCTCGATGTTGTTCAAATGAAAATTCAACATGTTCATATAAATGCCAAGATTGTTGATCACTAAATACAGTACGATTAACACCAGATGGTTTTTGTTTATTTTCAGTAAAATGTATATCATTCATTGTTAATGGTGTTGTTAATGATATTGATAATTCTTGAACATCATATGGAAAATGATTTAATTCCATACGTTCCCAAAAAGTACCTTTGAATTTATGATGTTCAATTATTTCTATTAGACCATTTTCATTTGTTTTATTTATTGAATACCATTTCTATTTAAATAAAAAAGTAAATTTTCTGTACAAAACGATGATAAGAAAAAAAAAAAACACCATATTTTTCTATTCAAAATACTAATCATGATTGATTTTAGTTTATCAAAATAATTCTTTATAAAATGAAACTATATACTTACATCATCTCTTAATGAATCTCCCATATGATTAAGAACAGCTAATTGTGGATTAAAACTCGCTGTTTGAGGATCATATTCTGATTCAATTTTTGGATCTTTTATATACCATGATGCTTCAAAAAAAATTTCACCTGTATATCGTTCATTAAGTGTATCAATTTCACCAACACGTAAAAAAATACAACGAACACGAATTTCAATTGATTCATGTTTTTCATTGAAATTTTTATTTGATAAATATGTTAAACTTGTATTTTCATCAGATGATTTATTTATCATATCATCTGGTGTAATCATTTTTGATGTAGAAATATGTGTTGGTAAACAAAAATTATTTAAATGATAAAAACTAGTATTAGTTGTTGGATCTTTATATAATGATGATGGTATAACAGATGTTGAAGGAGTTTGTACTGCTAGTTGTTCTAAATAAGGATAAGATGTTGATGTTAATGGAGATGTTAATGAAAACATAGCTTGAAATGATGGAGCAGATGATGGTAAATGATGAAAACTATGACTATTTGGAGTTTCAGCTACGAGATATTGACGATGACGTTGTGATTGGGTATTATGAAAATGAGAAGCACCAACTTTAATAAATCATAAGAAATAGAAATATTTGTTTTTTAAATTTTCTTTTAGATTCTAAGCTCCTATTATTTGTTTTAAAAATATGAAACTTACGCAAAAGATTATTATTTCCACTCAATGCCATTGTTTTTTTATTAAATCAATATTCTACAAAGAAAAATAACTAATTAAGTACGTTATTCAAATAATAAAAATATATTTTATAATATTTTATTTCTCATAAGAAACAATTAATATTCTTTTATTTTAGACTTTCTTAAGAAAATTCGAAATTTAGAAATATAGACTAATTAACGAGAAACAGTCAATTCTGTTGAATTGTATGTTCTTAGCAAAGGTAAAAATACTTGTATCTTAAAACTGATCTAACAAAATATTATGTTTAGTAGCGAAGATACTAAGACTTTCGTTTTAATACAGACATAGTCCAAGAAATGACGTCAAAAGAAGGGTGATGACAACCATCGTCAATACAAAAATTCTAAACATGCACCTAAGTATTCTACCAGGGCCAGCTTGACCGGACGTAAAATGTCGAATGTGTGATAATTATTTATTTCTAAAAACAAGTCAGAGATTTTTAATAACTATTTAGCGAAGTCAAAACATTTTCTTACATTCTGTTCAAAATAAATCATTATGTTAACCCCGAAAATCACGATATTATTTCTAATATAAGTCTATGTTGTACTAGCACGGTATTTCATACACATGATGAATCAGACTAAGTATGCACACATTTTTAAGATCATTGATATATCAACCACACTCAACAACAAGAAATGTTAACTATTTTATAGAATCTTTTTCATTGTTAAAAAAAAAAAAGTTTTTTTTCCATTTGTAAATAATTCATTCAATAAATCAATATTTTACAAGCAAAATATATTTCGATGTTAATTATCTACTTACAGACAAGATAAACATTAATCATGTCACAGAAAAAAAGACAATGAAAATACTAAAAGTTGTCATCATCATGCAAATAATAGAATTTTCATCAAGACTTCGACAACATACCATAATAACAAAAATATGTCTATAGATAATAACAATACCAAAAAGAAATATAATTGATATATTCCGTATATGTCTTTCCATAGTGTATCTGGTATTCTTTATTTTATTTATACACAAAGATAAGTAGAACACATAGAATTGTTTTGTTATTGTTAATAAACATTTTCCTAAAATTTGAAAATTATTTTATTGTTCAAACAACATTGTTTAATTTTGAAAGATTATAAAAATCAAATTATGTATGATTATTTAAACTTACAAATAAGATAAAGAAAAAAACAAGAATAATTACAAAATTGTTTTTTTTTCTATTTAATAAAATCTTCCAATTCTATCTTATACTTAAGAATTGAGATAAGTCTTTGAATAATATAGAAAAAGAAAACAATTGATTATATCTAATCAAAAGACTTCAGAAGTTTATGGAAAATATTCATCATAAATTTTTTGGAGAAATAGAAAATTTCTTTTTCTCTTATGGAATAAAAAACAATATAGTTCTGTTGCAAAAATCAATTTTCATGTTAAGTACATTTTATATTTTATCACTATATTTCAATGAATGCCTTTAAAATGGCTAATAATATAGCGTACACTCATCCTCTGTATATCACTTAGAAAAAATCTTTGTCATCACTAACTTCGCAACATTCCTTCGAGAAAAGACTGCCAAATAATTTCATGATTAGAATAAAAAGATCTCTTAGTAAACTTCTGATCTTTTGTAATCAAAGATCTTGTTTTTTGAAATTTAAATTTGGCAATTCTTCACTGCAATTTTAATGAATCACTTGATATTAACATCTACTTTTTGTTTTCTTTTGATGTCATATTAAATGTATTGAATAGAGATGGATTTTTTCTTTTAATTGAATTATCTATTCAAAAATTTCCTAATACTTTTACTTTTTATTTTTAATATCCTAACATAGAATTATAGCAAGTGAGCGATAAAGAATGACTCTCGCAATTTATTTCATCTATTTTGGTAATATTAAAATGCAAATGAGCAAACGTCTTCTTTTCTAAAGATGTATCTTTTAATTCTTAATGATCTTGTCTCTTTCAACGAAATATATTAGTGCTCATTGCTTTAGAATCCACAATGGGATACATTTGTAGGAGATTTCAAAGAATAACTTTTTTTTGTATCAACCAACAAATGATATTTGTATATCACGAATGAAAATTTTGGAAGTTTTAAAGTTAAATTCTTAGCCTCTAGATGATCATGATTGTTCTTAAAATGTTTTACAACTCATCCAGACATTTATTTTGTTTGTGAAGCCAACTCATTGCAAGTGGCATGCCGAAATACTAAACATTATCGATCATCTTTATAAATTATTGAAAGTTTTGGCAGATTCAAACGAAGCCATACTAACAATTTTATATATGAGTGGTAATAGTAGTAAAACAAGGGTTTCGTGCATGAACAATAATGATTATTCAAGGACCAATAATTTGACTTTGAAACTTTAAAAACATTTCATTCGTGATATATATCCATCGATTGTTGGTTGCCACTAAGTGCAAGACTGCAAGAAAAACTGA
>CAJNOL010002651.1:0-34332 GCA_905250125.1 Rotaria sordida | reverse complement strand
TGTTCTTTCGCATGATACACATGTTTGTTGAAGTAAAACTAATAAATAATTTATTGAATATGCGTGACGAAATAAAAAGAAGATGATTAACTATGAATATTTAATAAAAATATGTTTTCTATTTTAATATATATAGATCGTATACCTGACTATCGTCTTTTTTTACCTATTCGAAATGAAATATTTGATATATTTGATTCTAATTTACATCCAATTGAAACGACTATTCTTCAATTACGAATTGTTGCAAGTAATAAATCAGGTTTACCATTATCAGCTTTTCGTCTTGTTAATGATAAAAATATGGAATTATTTGATCATGTAAGATTATCACAATATGATATAGGTTTGTATTTTTAATAATAAATATATTAGAAAAATTCAAAAGAAAGATTTATTCTCGTAGATTATCGTGCAACATTAACTATACAAACATGGATTGGATGGTCGGATCTTTTTACTTACGCAATAAAAGGTTTTGAATATAAAGTTTATTTTTATTGTGAAACACAATCTAAAAGGAGTGTTGAAGTATAGATGTAGATATTTGGAACATTACTCTCTCTTCCACAGACACGTTGCGAGAGAAATCTTCCAACTATTCAATCACTTGTGAGTTCAAAGTAAATGCTGTGGTCCCCTCTAGAACAAGAGAAAAACTGATTTTCGAATTGAAACTTTGCATAAAGATAGGTCTTAACAAGAATACCTTATTGTGAAAGTTTAAATCGATGTGAAAGTATCACAACACGATGCAGCACCACGATTGCAGTAAATCTTCTATTGATCGTCTTATGGAAACCAATGAAAAATAAGTGTCGAGAGTGCACGTTATCGGTTAGGACACTTTTTGAAGAGAAATAGTAGTTTTCTGAACACATTACAAAGCCACCCCATTCATTTGCCGGAGCATCAAACATATATCAATCGATGCGAAATTTCATCGACTATCTAATGAACATTTTGTTCTCTCGCAGCAAATGAATAGTATCCATGAAAGTTGTCCGAAACTACTTAGAATTCGTCAAAATTTATTACAGCGTCTGTACATTCGTTTGTCGGAACGTAGAACCTACATCAATCGATATAAAGTTTTGAGGACTATCCATTTCAATGGTCATTTTCTCCTTGTAAACGGACGGTTCGTTTGAAAATAGTCACAATCTGACAAGAATATCCAAAAATCCAATACTAAACATCACTAAATTCTTTACAGGGACTCTTCTTTTGTTTACCGGGGAGATACCAATATGCTCATTATATAGCCCGTTAAATTCTGTATCGATTAGCATTCCGTTGATACGCCGGCAAACGAATGGACGTGTTCCTGTAGAGGATTATCAGCAAGTTGCAGTAGGTTTGTTTTTTTTTCATAGAAACGATTGATTTAGTGGGCTGGATGAATACATACATTGCGTTTCACATTTGAATTTCGCAAAGATCGTGCTAATAGTTTCTGTTTTTAATTAAAGGTTATACAAAAGCTGTATTGAAATTACTTAGTTCAGATGAACTTGTTCGACAATATATGCTTCAAGTTGCTTTGTATATTGCTGCTCATTATGGAAATGTTGATTTAGTAAATTTTGTTTTATTATTTTTGTTAATAATTCGTTTTGTTTTTAAATATTTACTTCAGGCTCGAGCTTTACTTCAATTAGGAGCACGAGCTGATCGTCCAGTTGGTCATCATCCATCTCGTCAATGGTGTTCATCTGATTGTCTTCATCCTGAATATTTTCGTTGTCCAATACATGAAGCTATTATGTTTCAACAAGTTGGTATTGTTCTTTTATGTGGTAGTCGTGATGTTGATATATTTCAAAAAGCTGATGGCTATGGTATAAAACCATGGCGATTAGCTTTACGTCAACAACGTAGTATAAAACAACGTGAAATAGCATTATTTATTTTATCGAAACAATTTGGTGGTATTCAATTACCAAATAAGATAACATTACCTCTTCGTCATGCTTATGTATTTAAACAATGGGCAGAAAGAGCACGTGAACGTGTATATAATAAAAATGGTCTACAATATAGTTCATTAAAACGTAAACCTTTAATTAATAATGGTGAATCATTATTAGGTTATAAAATATTAGTTGATGGACATAATAATGATTTTCAAGATTATTATTCAACAGCTGAATATGCAAAAGAAAAAACACGTCAAGTATGTATTACACTTGATGAAAGAGAAAAAAATAAAGTGAAAAATACAGAAAATTATATGAAAAAGTATGTTTTAGTTTACAAAAAAAAATTTAATTTTCTTTTTTGATCTTTTTTCTTTTCTTTTCATAAGTTTTATTGCATCTACTTCAACACAAACAAAACTTGCATCAATAAATCCAACAACAACTCAACAAATAAAAGATGCAACATCATTAGATATTACTTCGCATTCAGAAGGAATTAGTACAGGAAAAAAATTATGGGCTAAAGTACGTTTGATATGAAACAGACGTTTTGTTTTGAATATTTTATTTTATTAGGTTGCAAATTTATATCGTTTCGAAACATTTCTTCTTCGAAATGCAATTGATCTTATTGACGCAGGTCTTCTTACAGATGAATCATTACCATCTCCAAGTCGACATGTATGTTACAATAAATACTTTACTTTATTGATTAGATAGTTTCTGTAGAAAATAGCGAATAGTAGAACATATCATATTCGAGTTTTATAGTATGATGACAAAATAATTACGTAATGAATTGCTATACTATCAGTATGTCTGTTAGGTTCATTTCTTATATTGAAATGATTAATGTGGACATTGACGATGGATATTAAAAATATTTAACTCAAACGTTCAATTCTTCTGTATTCTTCGTAATATTCTAGAATCTAATGACAATATGATCAGCCTAACTAGACCAACGACATTAATTTCAACAACTCATTTAATATGAGCCAATCTGTCTGAACAGTTCTTATGATCTGAGTTGAATTGTTCAAATAAATCAGTTCCATTCAAAGACTTCAAGAAAATAACAATTTTTTTTTTAAATAAAGTTTAATCAAAGGTCTTGAGAGCCGAGGAAACTTGACCAAAAAATTAAGTGTATAGCTTCGAGAAACTGTCTACAGACTCGGATTCCTTGATCTCGAAAGTTTTTCAATCAAGCTTTATAAAAGATCGTGCGTTTCTTCCAATAGCTATTCGTGAAAAAAAGTATCAACTCCACAAATTTTTCGTTACTCGATAACTGATAACGAACACCTTACCTGTCAATTGGTAATCTAACGGCGAATTTTCTCATCTGGATAACTCCCAAAAAGCCACAGAGACATCCTTAAGTAGCTCTTGAAAAGTTATAGGAGGCACGCCCTTAATAATCCTTGAAAACTTATACATATGTTATTATCCTCAGTGTGATCAATTCCTATCAGAGAACATTTCGAATAGTTCATTAGATTAGAAACTTTTACCTAACTGTTCTACCTCAACGTCTAACTCATCTTCCTACATGTGAAAAAGACATTATATTTGTCGTAGTCTTCTCACTAGTTTAATTTAGAGTTATCAATATTTCTTTATATATTATTTTATAGAACGCTCATGGAGCAATCAACACAACAATTAGTCGTTTATCATCATCGCTTTCATCAATTTCATCAGTAAATCCAAATGTTCCAGTTCGTATTCGTTTATTTGTTGAACGATTTCGTCTACTAAGAGAAATGATGTATAAACCAGATAAAGATGGTCGAACATTACGTCATTTAAGTGGTGTTGAATGGGCTAGAGTACGACGTGGTCTAAATAATCACTGGCAAACTCTACGAGCTAGTACAGCATTAACTGCCAAAAAGAAACAAAAAGAACTTAAAATAAAAGCAAAAAAAAAACAATTAACTATTCAATTACCTGATATTCAACGAGGAGAATCATCAGCAAAAATTCCTCTACCTAGAGAACGTCCAAAAATTGATTATCGTTGTATATTACGTGGTAATGATAAACTTTATCATGAAATAATGAATGATTGGGAAAGAGCAGCTGGTTTAGCATTACCATCATTAGCCGTACAAAGTTTAACTGAAGCAAGTAAATTTCAACGAAAATCATGGATGCGTAAAGTTGATATAGCTATTCAATTTGCAACGAATCGTAGTCAACGAGTATTTCAATCAGTTACTTAATGAATGATATAAAAGTTCTGTATTAATTTTGTTTTCAGTATAGTGTGACAACAACTTGTCATGGAGATTCGATAATTTTCTTGTTAGAAAAAGTAAAATCTCTAGTAGAAAGCTGTGTAAAAATATTTCCCGTAAAATACTTATCAAAGTCTGAAAAGTTTTAAGAACATATTTAATTGAAAAATCTCTATGTGTACTTCTTGAATTTTTGACCGAAAAATGGTATGAACTTGGAAGTTGAAATCCAGTTGTCGGCTCTGTTCGGTTATGGCCAATTCCTGCCGGATCTGAATAAACTCGGTTATCGGATCCAGTCATCGGATTTCTGCTTTCATGTTCCTACCATTGTCTAGAATCGAACATACCTCATTGATCTGGGTAGGTAAAAAAAAGTTTTCAAGTCATCGATTAAGTTTGGAATCGACATTTTCTAATGTTCTTTGGTAGTGGAAAGTGTCTACAACTAATAAGTGATTTAGAAAAGTAAGATTTGAAGTTCGTGAAATCCTATATTTTATATCCAATTAGAGTTTTGTGAATCAACTACAAAAACACATTATATAAAAAACAGACTATTAGAAAAATTTGATTGGGCATTGTCGAACGAAAATCAAATTTTGAATAAAACTGTTTCCTATGAAACCTGTGATTTTGTAAGTTGAATAGGTTGATACCATTAGAAATTACATTGGTTACATTTACATATAATTTCCGTGAAAATTTCGAAGGTTGAGTGCAAGATCAAATACACTTCTTATCAGTGATGCATGGTACTTTTCAGCTTTCGATAAGTATTTTGAACGAAATATTTTTATACATCTTTGTAGTAGAGATTTTGCTCTTTCTAACAAGAAATGATTATATTTTATAAATTTTTTTAAATAAATATATCAATATTTTGATCAAAATTGAGTTTTGATCTCAACTGTTTTTTTCGAGTCAAGTTTGTACTTGTTCAAACTCGAATCTTAGATTGGATGCTGACATATATATATACGTACATAAGTGAATTGCAGTTTTATTGAACGGTTTTGAGAGAACAACAACCGAAAAAAAATTCAATTTGAAAACTGATGAGTAGTGCATTTGATTGCACTATAATGAGAGGAGAAAAAGAATAAATTTTCTTAACTACCACTATAACTATGGCTGAGATATACGAGAATTATTCAAAATCCATAAAAAATGCTTGAATACGATTGTTTTGTTTATATATCGAAAATTTTCCGAAATACGAGAGTTCTACTAAACAAATTCAAAATACTTGAGATTTTATGTAGCAAGAAGTTTGTTTGTATGGCACAAAACATGTTTCAGAGTCAAAGTTTGATAAGTTTCCACTACATGAGTTTAACAATTTGTTTTATGCTATATATTCATGATGTGATGTTATTTGCACTATATAACTACCATTATGGGTTCTGCGTTAATTTACATGTACTCTGTAGCAGATGAGAGGATGTGCGTAATTTGAAGAATTACCTTTATTTTGATCTCAGCTGTAAAGTATTATATATCTCGTCATCTCGCGTGATACACTGATACTAATTTTTCTTTTTTACATAAACAATAAGTTTTCTGACGCAGACATTTCTTATGATGGTTAATCACAATGAATCGATAAAAGTTTCATCTAAAATTACTATATTTTAAGAGAGTTATACATGAGACAAAATGAAAAGTCTCGCGTGACAATTCAATTTTCAAGTCTTCTTTCATAGTTTTTATAAACAAGGAGTAATACAATTTTCTCATCTGTTCTAACGGTTTTATTTTCCATCTGATGACTTTTCTTCCGACCATATCTAGACAGATTGTTCAATCCCAGGATTAGTTTTAATCCCACGTAACAGAAAGTCAAAGAATGACTACACATCTGATATTCAGAGAAAAATATAATAAAAATTGCGATGAAAGATTCAATCCATCTTATATTCAAAAAGCATAGATTGTTTACTATGAATTCGTCAATTTCTGAAGTTCAAATGACAGGAGAACAACTCGGCTAGATTACATTTTTTATCAAAAGATGGTCGTAAAAATTATTCTTTCGAATCTTGTTCATATAGATTTCGATATCTGTTTGAGATAAAATTGTGAAGATCGATTGAGAAGAATTCGAGATATTAAACTTTTATACTTAAGAATATAATCATACAATAAAGTTATATCGAATGAAGCATAATGATTGCAACATCTAGTATTTTGCAAATATCTCAGCATAGATAAATCGCATACTCTTGATCCTTTTTTTTTTAAAAGATGAACTATGAAATTCTCTACAAGTTTTTTATAAGACTAAAAATGAAGCACTGTATAATGATGAAACATCTCATTATCCTGAGAGAAGCAAAAAATGAAAATACCATTGATTATTCTGCATAGTATATCATGATAAATTGTTACTATTTTATCAGACTAACAGTAACCGGTTATTTGATCATCAAAATTGGTGTCTACAACAAGATAGAGTAATATTATATACTGATGAAAGATCCAAAGAATGGTACAAAAAGAACTTCAAATTATTTATACCTAAAGATGGATAGTCTGCTTACTCACCAGACTTGAGTCCATTGGATTATTCCATCTTGGATAGTATCAATAAAAACATTGATTATCACAAGGTTAAAACACGAGAAGATTTAAAGAAATAAATAAAAAGAACATGTCAAAAAATTGATCTCAGTTATGTTTGCAATGTGATCGGTTCTTTTCTACAAAGAGTTCGTGCAGTTGAACAATATAATAGCGATCATATTTTTCATGAACATTTATGATTGTTATATTATTTTATTTCAATTATTTTTCGAAAGCAAATGATAATATCAGGAAAATTTTTTTTTTTTTGAAATAAGAAGAAAGTTATTTATTAATCTCATTTTCATTTTTACTTCTCTCAGAATAATGGAACATTTCACCATCACATAGTGTTTCACCATTAACCTTATTTAAAAACATCATCTAATTAACTCATTAGAATTTCTCATTATCATTCTTGTAGAGAACTTCACGGCGCATCGTTTAAAAAAAAGATTAAAAGTTTACGATTAGTTTGTGCTGAGATATTTGTCAAATACTAGATGTTGCAATCATTATACCTCACCTGATACACATATATAAATATCTTCATTGACTCATGTTTATTATTGTTATTATCGCTTCGTTGATCATAATCACATATAATGCTAATTACCATTACTATAAACATGCCTTTTTTTATTATCAATTTGAGCTCTATATACATCACACAATAATTTTATTTGTTAATAGTAAATCATTATCCGAAACATTAGCGATTCAGATTTTTATAATATTTTCTATTATATTATTTATTACTAAAAGATTTGGGGATTTGATATTGATTGTATCGCTAAATTTAGATGATGGTAATTGTCAAATCGAAATTTCAACTTGGATTTTTGATCATGAATATATCTATTTAGTGACAAATATTAGTTTCATAGGAATTTATTTTCCCAAATAGAAATGGTCAAAAAGTTTAACGAATCATAATAGAAGACTCAACATTTTCTAATACGAAGATTCAGACAGTACTAACTATCACCAATATTCTCTCTTTCATGTTTGTTGTTTTTTTGATTTTTGTTATTCTTAGTCATGCTTATATTATTTGATTATTACAATTCGTTTTTCGTTAGTTACAATATTTCATTCATTGTTCACTCTTTATGACACAAAACTTTGCTTCATTGTAACGCCTTCTTTATGACTATGTGATTCATTCTACTCACTCTTG
Organism: Rotaria sordida; assembly: GCA_905250125.1. Lineage (NCBI taxonomy): Eukaryota > Metazoa > Rotifera > Eurotatoria > Philodinida > Philodinidae > Rotaria > Rotaria sordida. Next base: position 26,419 of record CAJNOL010002651.1, on the reverse strand, counting down.
TTTACATTCCTCGTATTCTTTTTCTTTCCTATCATTTCTTACGTTGATTGTCATAGTTATTTCTTTGTACATTATTTATTCAATAAATTGTTATGTATTTATTCACTTGCAATCCATTTTCATCAACTGCTATCGTACAATAACCCTTGTCATTTGTATCTAGTTACATGTTGAGACAATATTCTAAATAAAAATTTTGATTAATCCATTCATTTTACGACAAAAAAAATTTTTTTTTTTGTATTTTATTTTAAAATAAACTGAATCAAACAAAACAAAAAAAAATATATAAATAACTTAATCATTTTATTGTCTTGCTTACAAAAAAATGAAAAATTCGTAAACAAAATATTACATTAATATTTATAAAAAAAAAAAAGAAACACTGTCTTGCATGAATATAATAGTAACTGAGACTTATTAATTTGTTATATTATCATTATCGGCTGTCGTTGTCGATGGTAAGGTTTGTGCTTGTCGTCGAATAGCCCAACATTGTGGTTGACGATAAGCTGTTCCACCTACTCGAACATTAGTTACTGTACCAAAACGTAATAATTCTTTATGATATTTAATAAAATTATTTAATTTTCTTGCATCACCAAATGGTAATTGTAGACGTGTTAAATGTTCTCGAATGTCTGATGTTGCCATACCCGTTTGTAAACATTTAAATATTTCATCTTTAGTTGCATCTGTTATGCTAACTGGAATACGATCTTTAGGTATATGTTGATGTTGTCCACATGAATAAATTGATATACTTCCTTCGGGATGAAAAAGTGCATACATTGCTGCTGGACATGGATGATAATGACGACGCATAGAAAAATTACATACATAATATACTTTATAACCACGTGAATTTGCTGATGTTCGACGCCATGTCCAACGTGAACCAGATTCGGCTGAAGATGTTTCAATAAAAGCATTCAATGATTGTTGATCAGGTAATTGAACTAGAAAATTATATTGACGACGACTTAAACGAGTATTTTTCAATCCATTTGCTGATGAAGCTTCATCATCATTTATTTGTGGTGACAAAGATTGATCACCATCTATTATTTATTATAATAGAAAAATTTTTTTCAATCAAATAAATTATGATTTACCTATAGATGCTTGATAATTTATTGTTAATGGTGGTTGTTCACTAGTTGAACTACTACGTCGTCGTATTTCTGATTCTTGTTGATGAAAATGATGAAGATGATGATGATGAGTTGGAGATGATGATAATGATGATGGTTCAATTATAAGTGGACTATAAGATGACTAATATTTAAAGAAAGATTAATTTTTATTTTAAATTATTATTAAACAACATACTGAAGTTTGATTTTTGATTGTTGAGTTATAGAAAGCATTTTGATAATATTCATGTGTAGCTGGAATTATTGAATGAGATGTTTGATTAGGTAAAAATGATGGATGAATTTCCATAAGATGAGATTTTCTTAATGGATATGAATTGATATTTTCTGTTCTTGATAGTGATGCTAATTGTTTTTTAGTCTAAAAATAAAATAAAAAAAAACAACAAAATAATTCTTTTAAAAATCAATATAAATTAAACTTACACGAGGTTTATTTCTAGAGGCATTTGTTATTTCTTGATTAATATCATTTGTTTGATGAGATACTTTTAATATATGTTTTTTATTATGGATATGTTGTGAATTTGGCAGATCATAAGAAGTATTTGCAAGAACTGTTTCAGATACAGAAATTGGTGATTGTTCAATTGGTATTTTTATGTCTGTTGGTACCTGTTCAATATCAAGTTCTTCTTTAATTGTTATTGTAATATTATCATCAGTAGCAATTGTTGGAAGTGGAGAAGATGAAATATTTTCATTAGTTGTTGAAAGAGTTGAATGTGAATAACGAGCTCGATTTAAACGTTTTGTTTTATACCAAGTATGACGAATTTTTTTTGTTAATTCTTCAGCATCTTTATGTAATAAATAAACTCGTTGTAAATCTTGACAACATTTTGGACAAATCATTTGTAATTTATCCGATTCATATGCACCATTTAAATATCGTTGACAACATTCATTATAAGTTATATTTTTATCTAAATTATCATGAATTGATTTACCCGTTAATAAATATCGATGACTTGTTGAAGTTTTAAGTAATGAATCACATAATGAACAACGTACACGTTGTTTATTGATACAATTTGATATCTTATTTGTTGATAATTGTCGAACTGATTTTGGATATACTAAAATATCAATGTGTAATTTTAAAAATAAAATAAAATTTCATTAACTTACATTGTTTATATTTCATTTTGAATATAGTTAATAGTAGGATAAATTCAAATCTAAAGAAATGAGTAAAAAAGACAAATGAAAACAATCTTTTTCTTATTCACTATTTAATATTGTTATTTAACAAAAAGTTTCGAAGGTATTCACCTTATCTTTTATTTAGTGGGTAACGAAAAAAGCGTCATACGCAGAGATGTTTTTTTTTTTTTATATACTATTTTCTTGTGTAATACTGTTGTTCGTGTCGTTGTGGGAGCAATCTTCTCCTCTTCCTGTTCTTTTTGTCCTCATATCAAATGCAAACATAGTGACCACGTTGAGTGCGAATTTTGCTGTTTTTTTTCGTATTCATCATTGCATCAGTACAACGAAAGGAAAGAATAAAACTTACTCTACGTATCCAAGAGTTTTGAATGACGCTTAACAACATATATTTTTCATGTTGGGAGACATACTGATAAAAAAAAGAAAAAAAATTATTTTATTCTCTTGTTTTATTTTTAGCTCTATAAGGCTTTGCCTAAATATTGAAAAAGACGAATATATATATATATATATATATATATATATTTTTTTTCCTCCTTTATTGTGTATATTGATTCAGTGGGATATGTTGTTTGTCACATTTTTCGTTTTTCTTTTTTTTCGTTTTAAAGACAAAACGAATCATTCTCTTTCTTCCTATAAAGAAAAAGAAAAGACTGAATTACTAGAGAGTAAGTGAGATTTGTTTGTTAGGGAATTGCGTCGTCGCATAGTTGAATCATATTTAAAGCAAATATAATTATATTTGCTTTGTTGACATCATTTCTTTTTTTTTCCAACTTGTTATTTCGTTTTTTTTTTATAGGCTACTCAATTGAATGCGGGGAAAAAAAGAAAACTTATTTCGTTTTCGGTAAAAGTTCGTTTTCTAAATGTAAAAGTAATAAAAATATTTAGGAAAGAAATTCCAAGGAAGATGAAAATACATTGAAACGGAAATTTCAAACAAACTTTTAGGTATCTTTTTAAGTGGTTAATTTGATTGTAAGAAGACTGAAAAATCTGTGAAAAGAAAAAAAAACTTATAAAGTTTATCACAAATACTGAGAAATTCTAAACAACAAACGTAATTCACACTTTTTTGTTAGAGTAATCTATAGATAGACGTTATCAACGAGTCATGAGAGAGAGAGCGAGAGAGGAAGAATACGTCTCTTTGCTTTTTTTAAAAATAATATTCATTGTCTTTATTTTGTGTTGTCATACACAGATGCTTGCGTATTCTTTTCTCTTTCTCACAATATCATTTGGGTATATATTTTGAATATGTCAATTCTCTAATATAGACATAACCTTTATGCTTCTGTTAGAAAATTGGATTTTTTTTTCACAATGACAAAACAGTTTGAATCTCTCATTGATAAATGGTTTTTGATTGATGAGTTTAAAATTGAGAAAAACATCTTTAATGATATTCTTCAATAATCTTCAATATTTGATAAATTTTTAAAATTATTATTAAAAATTGATCTAATAATGACATCTATTTAGAGGCATGCATGAGACTCCGATAAAATTGGAGTTGATAAAAATTATAGAAACTTCAGTTATATCTTGTGGATTATTTTTAATAATACTAATTTAACAGAATCATTTTCTTTTCTTATTAAATTTAGAATTTTTTCGCGTGACAAGATCTTGTCAGTTATTTCAAGTATCTTGGATACACAAAAAAATATTAAAAATTTAATCAATTCTAAGTTTTCTGCCTAACATCTAATATAACTACACGGAATTTCAATAGTTCGTGAGAAAAGTAAATCCAAATAACTCCACTATTTATCAAACTTAATCAACTAACTTCTTTTTTTTCAAATGAGAGGTATCATTGTGAAGATTTTTTTTTTTTATACAGAAAAACTTCATACCTACTATTCAAAGTTATTATTTTCAACGGAAAAACAAAAAGCAGTTGTTTTTCAATATCCAAAAATAGATCACTACGCAGTGTGATTTTTTTTAGTACTGTAATTTCTTATATTTTTTGTGGCGTTTAGATCGGACAGAGTTTGCATTAGGCTTCTTTTTTTAGTGGCATATCAAAACAAATGCATAGGAACAATAACACAAGATCTGACCAATCTAAGTGCAAAAAATTGACGCATTAAAAGAGAAACATTGCATAGCGGTTTCTTTTGTAAATCGAAAAACAATGGCTTTTGTTTTTTCAGTCGAAAGTAATAACCTTGAGTAGTATTTGTGAAGTTTATCCATATCCAAAAAAAATACTTCACAGTAATACCTACCATTGAGAAAAATTAGTTGATAATGTTTCATAAATAGTATCGTTATTCGAATGTACTTTCACGGACATTTAGAACAACCTATATTTATTTGGTTACAATACACTCACAATCAGTTATGATTCATAACGGTATACTAATCTTAAATCACATAATATCCGTGAATATGTCAGCTGTCGCTAATTTACGGGAAGACAAATATTCGGATTTGAAATTAAAAAACGTATGACTGTGCAGATGTCTACATGCATTACATATGAATAAGAGAATTCAGATGAGGATAGTCCGACACAAGAAATATAGTTCTTAAATGATCTTATTCATAACATTTGCGATGATTCATAAAAATCAGTCTTTTTTAAATAAACAATGCAAACAAGGCTGATGATTTTTAATTGACTTATAAAACTTTAAAAAGTCACATTTAACAATTTTCAATAAGCTCATACATTGTTAGGTGTCAAATCAAGTAATATTGTGAAAAAAATTTCATGATTACATCCAATAAAAATAATTATTATGCATAATTGTATTCAGCAGCATTGATCTTTTATTATAATAAATAGACCTACACGATTGAATGTATGTGTGTGTAAGAATTTCGCTACTTTGTAAACTTTCTTGTTGTTGGTTTGTTAATTCTTCAAATGCATCATAGCAATGATGATTCATAGAAAGCTTCAATCTTTTTCAATATAAGGTGTTGATGATGCAACATTTGAGCGAATTATTTTTTTTTTGTTTATTTATACGTGATTTAATAAAATCTACCGAACGAGTTATAAATGTCTATCTTCATTTCCATCATGTCACTTTCTCGCTGAGAAATAGCTCAAGAAATCAAATAGGGATCAGATATATGAACAAAAATCAATTTTTGTCGTACAAAATCTCAAGTTTATTCGCTTTGATTTTATATTAATCAAGTAAAAAAATTTCGTCTCTGATATATAGTTTCAGAATATTAGTTTATAGAGACTTTTGTAATCATCTCTAATTATTTCTTGAGAACAGATACAACCATATGTTTTGTTTTATCGAAATCTCAAGCTAGAAAAGTACTTTTTTTTTTAAAGTTTTTTTTATCATTGAGAAAAATTAAGTTTTTTCGCATCATCATGACAAAAGGGTCAAAAACGACCTTATGTTTAGTGGATTTTATTATCATAGTTCAGTTTAAAAGCAATATAAATTGTAAAACCGAAGTCAGCATGCAAAACTACATCGGCTCACATATTATTGAGCAAAATCAACCCTATAGAAACCACAGGCAGAATTTTCGAAAAAGAATGCTCAAGAGACAATAACGAAAAGCACGTTTCTTATAGAAAATAATTTTTTTCTGAAAAATCTGTAAACCGACGTAGTTTTGTACGCTGACTCTGATTGAGCTATGATAATAAAAACTGTTAAATAAAAGACTATTTTTTACCCATTTGTTACTAAACTAAGAAAATGTTCAAATTTTCAATAATCAAAGAAAACCTAAATCACTACTTTTCTAGCTCGAGACTTCAATGAGATTAAACAATTGGTCCTATTTTTTTCACAAAAAAAAACTATTAGATATGTTTACTCAAGTGCCTTTAACAGAAGTTACAGTGATTCATGTCTCAAAACTAGGAAAATGTATTCTGGTATTGCAATTCAGAATCAAATCTGCATATAAGTGAATCAAGTAATGATTAATTGTTAGAATTAATACATATTTTATTTAGACTAATAACATCGAAATTGATCAAGGAAGCATAAAATGTAAAGCAACATTATTTTTCTTTTGATGCAAACTTCGAAAATTTTTTTTTGGTTATGTTTTTCTTTAATTCTTTGTTGATTTATTCTACTCTTCCTAGCCTTCATATAAATATATATATGTATATAAAGCAACCATTTTTGCAAGTTATTTGCATTAACAAAATGCGCTTCTTTCATGAGTCATTTTCAAAATATTGAAAAAGACGGATTTTGTGACTCATTGCGAAACAAATTCTTGTTGAAGAACGTGAGATCATAATAAGATACACGAAATTCAATGGATAAATGACACAAAGATTTTGCAAGAAGAATTGACTAAAGCAAATAAAATGTCGAAGGAAATAAGTTTTATACTAGTGACAACATTGAGTCATAAAGAACTGATGATGTTGGTAAAGTTGAAATAATTATATTGGCTATCGATGCAAAATTAACTCATTTGAAAATTTAATTAATTGAAAATAATGAAAATTCGAACTGATTATGAAAAAAGAAAGAATGATTGAAGTAAATATAATAGAATTATTTACCTCATCGTCGAATCTCATTCTATATTTGATATCAATTGATCACAACTATTTAATTTGATTGAATTATACGAAAAGGATTAATTTTGAAATGTGCTAAACATTTCTTTCGCTAGAATTATCTTTATTTGATACCATTTTGTCAATGTTTTGTTATTCGAAAATATATCCCTATTAAAAGTCTTCGTTTCGACGATTTTTTTTATCAATGATCACCCTTTTCGTTCTTTCTTTGTATATATATAGATACACAGATATTGCAGATATCATCTCAGATTGTCATTGATAGTTTCGATTATTAGAATGGTAGATCGGCGAAATGATCTATGGAGGAAAGTTACATCAGGGTTATTCTTTCGAGAATGTACCACAATTACATCGATTTTCTTCAAATCGAATGAAACTTTCTGAGTTTGTAGAATTTGTAAATATAAGCATAGCTGGAGATTCAAAAAATTTTAGAAGCCTTGCGAAGGGGTCCGAATAGGGATGCAACTTAGGGCTTCCCAGTCAAAATTGAATTTCTGGAATTTCTCCATTTTAAATAATAGAAAGCTGAAAACTTTAGAGTAGATACTACTCAATGAGGTGATCATTTCATTAAGCGAAAACTTTTTTGTCCGATGTTTTCTTTAGACCAAAAAGCTAGACACAAAAATCAACTTTTTCTGGTTTTTGGCAGCTAAATTTCTCTGACAAGAAACAAGATTTAATTAACGATTTTATATGCATTAGAATCATCTTTGAAAGTATTATTCAGTAATGAGACTTAGGAAGATTTAAAATGAAAGCTGATCGCCAAGACAGGAAGTTCTAGGGGGGCCGATTTTCACTTTTGCCTTAACTTGAGGGCAGCCTACTGAGAAAATGTAGGATTCCGGTGAGGCGACCAATATATATTCATAGTCTACTTAAATAGAGCTAACAAAAAAAATCATATTTCAACATTGTCCGGGCACTTTTAGAATCGACCGATTTTTTAATGGTATTTCTACAGGGATTTTTGTTGAATTTTCAAACTCATTGAGCATTGGAGGAAACACGTTTTTGTTATAGCCTATGCCAAGGCAATCTCAAATATAAGATTCTTTCCTAGCGAGAATCCTTTATTTTTTCAGTAGGCTACCCTCAACTTTTGGCAAAAGTGAAAATTGGTCCCCCGAGCCTCCTGTCTTGGCGATCAGCTTTCATTTTAAATCCTCCTAAGTCTCATTACTGAATAGTACTTCCAAAGATGATTCTAATGCATATAAAATCGTTAATTAAATCTTGTTTCTTGTCAGAGAAATTTAGCTTCCAAAAACCAGAAAAAGGTGATTTTTGTGTCTAGCATTTTGGTCTAAAGAAAACATCGGACAAAAAAGTTTCCGCTTAATGAAATGATCACCTCATTGAGTAGTATCTACTCTAAAGTTTTCAGCTTTCTATCATTTGAAATGGAGAAATTCCAGAAATCCAATTTTGGCTGGGAAGCCCTAAGTTGTATCCCTATTCGGACCCCTTCGCAAGGCTTCTAAAATTGTTTGAATCTTCAGCTATGCTTATATTTACAAATTCTACAAACTCAGAAAGTTTCATTCGATTTGAAGAAATTCGATGTAAAGTCTGGTACGTTTTCGAAAGAATTACCCATCATTGACTTTCGGGGAATGCTATAAACACATGTTCTGAAACTATCTATTACAGACAAATTGTTTTTATTAATCTGAAATTAAAGTAGATAATATTTTTCTACTTAGTTTTTCACGCGGAATTAAAATAAAATACTTTCAGAGTGTATAGCAAAAAAAATAGATCATCATAAGTAGAAATTTTTTTAAGAAGAAATTGATTGTTGTTCCTATATCTGACTTCTATTCAGTTTCTTGAGCTGTTTTTCAATGAGAGAATAACCTGTTTGAAATAAACAAAAAAAAACAACAGTGTTCAGATTTCTAAAAATGTACAGAAACACCATGTCAGGAAAAGTTCAGAAGTTCCCATGATTTCCATTAAAACAAAAGCAATCGTCCGCTGAAAAATATTCAAGTTACCCGAAAAATTCTCTAAAGCTGTCAAGACATCAGAAAAAATTTCTAACTATTTTCAGAAATTCTAAGTATTTAAAAATTTCATGAAAAGCATAGAATGAATTTCAGTAATTACTGCGAAACTGCCAGCAAACCTCATTAGATACAGAAATTACTATACATACATATTTTCGATAAATATTAAGGTGTTTTCCTACGGAGAACAAAAACTTATCTTTCAGAAATTTGCGTAATTACTTAGAAATTTCAGTGACTACAGAGAAAATTATGAAATTTTTTTTATGTATATGTCAGTCTACTTTATTATTGAGAACAATATACTACCTTTTGAAGTGTAGATAATTTCTAAAATTACTAATATTTTAGAAGGAAGGTCTTCTTTTTTATATAAAACTATCTGTGTGGAAAATATATAATGAGTTCTATATTTTTTGAAATTTCTCTGAATAGTTCGGTGTTGAGTAAAAATTCGTTTTATGTGTTTCGATATTGTCAGAAGTTTCCTAATGATGTTTGCATAGTTTGTTTGCTAGTTTTTGAAAAAAAAAGCGAGAGATTTCCTAGTTGAAGAGTAGTAATCGTCAAAATCATTTTGGAAATACCTTCGTAGTGGATGAGTAATTTCATAAATCACACGGAAATTTCTTATTCGTATTTGAGGAAGTTTCGTAATTTCTTGTTGAATTTACTTTGATTTTATGTTAAGTTTCGGTAAATATTGTAAAATTTTGGAAGTTACCAATCAATTTTTGTATTGCTTTCTTTGATAGATTCTTTCGCCGTGTTGGATATTTACTTTTTTAAAAATTTGAATATACCTCATCCTTTGACGACAAACTTATTTTTAGAACAAATAAAAGCATAAAAATTGCTATTGTTATTAACGCGATATACTTTGAAAATTATTGAAGTATCATAATTCTCGCACTCAGACTTAATTTAAAGATGCTATACTGTTACCAGTGGCACCTGTGTCAGAACACAACAAATATTGAAAAGATCTATTTTATCATATTTTCGGTTTTCATCCCTTATTCAAATTTTGAAGACATAAATTGACGTGCTTCACTGTCAAAGAGTTAAAGGACGTTTTTTTTGGAGGACCTTATCATCAAGGACATTTTATATTGCTACCGTGTGAACTACAAGATAAAAACAATCTCATGACAATTGCACCTATTGCTCTATTGTTAATCAACATGTGTAAGTATTTTTTTATGAACTCACAGCCTACTTATGATGCTAATTTACATTATGTTTACTGAATATTAATTCTTGGAGCTATTTTTATCGAGTAATCTTTTTATAATCAATGTCGATTTTATAAACAAGAACAAGCTAAATGAACATTATATATTTCGCTTAACTTGTAGCGATTTGATATCCTTCTTTTGAACACCGAAAGAAGTGATGATAAGCACGTCAGTCTTTTTAAAACTAAACCGAAATGAACATATTTTCAGAGTGAAGATCCGTATTCATTATATTTTTATTGGTTCGTATGACGATAAAATTGAGCTAGATTTGTAATCATGCAAGAAAAAAAAACGATATTTAAGGTTACGAAAGTATTTAAAATAAAGAGATATTATATTTTCTTATAATAATTAAAATTAGTAAAGAAACAATTTTAATGATAAGAAATTCGCGATTTATTTGTAATTATTATTGTATAAAGAAAACATGATCTTATCATCTATGATGTTTTTCTTTACAAGAAAATTTCACATTCCTTTCGATTATAAACACATGTGTTGAGAAAATGTATTTTTTATTTAATGAAATTTTTGCAGTAAACGATTTCTTTTTTGTAACTTTTTTTACGACGTAAAAATTCAGAGATTATTCATTCTTATATTATGAATGGCTGTGAATAGATAACAACTGCAATGTTCCTTAGACAATCCTCTCTTAATTATCTCAGCTGCTCCTTTGAGAAATCAATGATATTATATTTGTTATTATGAAGATAACTCTTTCTCTTTATACTGACGATTCATGATGATATGTTATATAGAATTTAGCTTTTATCTTTCGAACGTTCTCTTATCTAACGAGAGAGCGTTTCTATGTATCAAACCGTTTTTGAATCGATCCTATGTGTATCATCTAGGTTCTAATGAGTTATGAATAACCTAAAAAAAGTTCGTCTCCTTAGCTTTTTACGACGGAGATACTACACTTTTTTGTACTGAGAGAGACCTTAATGAGAATAGTTTATTGTGCAAATTTCAGTCTTTTCGATTGCGTCTATTCTAAAATAAGAACATCGAAATTTGTCGTTGCATATGAGTGACATAAAAAACATGTTCTTGCCATAGGCATGTCCTAGGATAGAAGCAATCAAATAATCTAAAACTTTTACAATAAACTATTCTCATTAAGACTTATCTCGATGAAAAGTTTTAAATCAAAATTTGAAAATCAGTTTTTCTCGTGATCTTAAAGAAGATCACGATATTCTGCTAAAAAATACATTATCTCGGTAACAATAAGCTATTAATCTGAATTCTTTTCAGGATAATTCATAGCTCATTAGAACCGATATGATACACAAAGGCTCGATTCAAAAGTGATTTGACATTTCGAAACGTTCTCTCGTTAGATAATAGAGTCTTTCGATTATCAATGTGTTAAATCAATCACTTGCAGAAAAACGACAGTAGTATTTATAAATAATAAATACATGAAATTTATCGTTTTAGTTGTTGTTGTTGAATAGTACATATAATAAAAAATATCTTTATGTTGTGATAGAATCAATATTTGAAATAAAATGAAAATGTTGTTTATTAATGAACTACGTTAAAATAAGTTATTCAATAAAAAAAAATCAATTGAAATATTCAAATACAAATAATTGTATCATACAACTATGTTATTCTTTAATTTTTCTATATTCTTTTATCTTACTTAAAGTTCATAATTTTTATATTTAATAAACAGTAACATTGATAAACTATAAAAATAAATATATGTTGAAGTTTACTTGAGAATGTTATTTTAATAAATAATCTAAAACTCAAAAAATGTAGTATAAAACTAAGTACTTGTCATGCTGACTTTGACAATTGAACCCATGTTACATATTTGTTCGAAGTACTGTCGGAACAGCGCATAGCATACTAAATGATTTATTGGTCGTTTATGTCCGGCTCTAATCACATGGGAAGTTAGAGAAAACATTTGGATGACAACTAATAGAGGAAAATTACACAATGCTAGAAAACAAAAGTTAATAGTATTGTTAAAAGTACCCATGTGATTCAAACAGCCAGGAAATCGTTCGGAATAATGTGCACTATACCGGTGGTAGTTTGATATTTAAAATGATTGGCTATCCTCTAATCGTCATTCTACCGTCCTACACCTGATAATTGTTCTCTGACTGATCGTCAATTATTACTGGTATACTGTCGATTCTTACAAGTACTATTTAACTATTCAATATTTTTCTTTTTATTTAATTGATTTTATTTTTCGTCTAATTATAAAATCAATTCGCATATATTTTTATAATTTTCATTGAAATCTCTTTAATTATAATCATTATTTATTTTTTATTATTGATAAAAAAAATTCTTTAAAATAATCTTATATGTAATTTACCGCACAAACATTGATTCCTTCATTAATACTATAAATCTCATCTTTGCAACGAAATTAAACATATTTTATATGAGCAAAAGTTTCTAAGTAATTCATATTGTTTACAAACAATATAAGATTTGTCTAAAGTTTTTTTTTTAAAACTATTGTTTACGTCGAAATGTTTTCAGAAAAATAGCATTCTATTTATGAAATTATTTATTAGCTGTTTTATTACGTAATGATAATATTATCTTAATCATTCGTATGATTTTAGATCGTCTTAACATATGATTATGATTGAAATTATATAATTGAAAATGTAATGAAATTTGATGTATTTTTTAAACTATTTTTGTTTTCAAATAAATTCATATCTATGAAAAATTCTACAAAATGAATTTTATCTGTAATAAAAAAAAATTTTTTTGGAATATTCTAATCTAAATTATCAATATAAAATATATTAAAAAAATATTTTTCAAAGTTCGATGAATTAATATTATGAAAAGCTCATTCATAATATTGAATAAATTATTTCTTTTTGTGTTAATACAATCATTTGAAGAATCTTTATGACAAGTATCTATTAGATAAATCAATCAAAATAACAAGACTTAATTTCACTGATGCACAAGCGAAAAATAGTCACTATATTATTAAAAAAAAAAAGCTTCAACTAAACACTAAATAAAAGAACATCAATTTAGAAATGATGAATAATTCTGCTAATTTTTGCCGTAATACCATCCAAAACAAACGTGGAAATCTACTATTTTCTAGAACATTACGACTTCTTCTAAGTAGTAGAAAAAGTCAAATTAAATATTATTTTCGTTTTTTTTTTTGGAAAAATGGATTTGAGTTTGTAGCACTGGTGAATATCTTGCTATAAATAATTCCAGTTTACATTTTCTTTTTGATAATGAAAAAGTAACACTTGATATAAAAAAAAAAGTCAATTAAAAAGTGTTTTTTTTTACTCGTCATGAGACCTTTGAATGCATAATCAAATAGCGCAGATCAACATTATAATCAATATGATTTTCTTTTTTGAATTGGTTCGACATTTCTATTGAAATTTCTTCTTGAAATAAGTTTATAAGAAAAACTATTAATCAAAAAATTTTATTTTTACAAAAGAAATTCTAGTTCATATGTTGAGTATGTTAGAAAAGCATAAAGCGTTCTCTTTGTAATGATATATAGTTTGGTCAGAGCATCGTGCGTTTTTTTGTCGGTATGAATTTAGTTTATTCGTCTGAGTTGAAAACTTTTGTTTAAAAAATATTTCTGTTCTTTCATTAGAAATTTTTTGACTATCTTTCGTAGACATATTAAGAAAGTATCAGAACAATTTTTATGAGAAGTATCTTTGAGACAAATTATTCAAAACAACACGACATTATTTCAGCTATAAAAACATTAATAAATCTACTCATCGTTTATTTTCATTGTTGCTTTTTACCTTAGTCAATAATTTATTAGCAAATACAAATCAAAAATAAGCATTAATTATTCATTTATTTATAAATAGATGCAAAACCCATTTTGATAATTTGAACCGATTATCATTCATTTTTTCAGATTTCTAAAAAGTAATATATGTAATTTTTTTTTGCACTTTTATAATTTAGATATATGCACGCATTCATAAAGGATACTCGTTAACTTTATTAAATTAACGATAATAAGAATGACACTGCGTCAATCTCGACTGAGTATCCCGAACAGAACGGACCTATCAATAGAAAAAGCCGAAGAAATAGAAGGGAAAAAAAAGTGGTTTGATCTTGTTCTGTCGTTCTTGTTTTCCGTTCATAAGGAATTACTTCGCATAGTATTAAGAGTAAATATACACACATACACATACGCACTTATTCACTATACACAAGAGCGCAATAGAAGAAAAAGAAGGAAAAAAGCTCGATGTCAACAGAACCACCACCACCGCCGTTATCACAAAAAATTGATTTTGCACCTTTACATCGTACAGTTGAATTAGAAAATATACATGCACAAGTTATACAAAATGATTTACAACAAGAACAACAACAATCACAAACAACACGTAAAGTACTTGTTAAACATATGACTGTTATTGGTGATGGAAGTGATAGAGATAATAGTCAAACAATTACACAACAATGACTTTTTCTTCAAAACTTTATCTATACTTTTTTTCCTCATTAATAAACATGCTTTTTAAAAAAGACATTATTAAATAAATGTCTAATCGATTTTATCATAATTTTAATTTTAAATTTGTTCAATTTAAAAAATAAAAAGAAAAAGAAAAGAACAATTCTTATATGTGTTATGACTTCAATTTAAGAATTCTTCATCAATAAATATATGAGTATGTTTTATAATTTTTTATCTAGTCACTTGATTCACAAGAATTCAATGACTAAGAAAAATATTAATTGTCATAATTGTTCTTTTTTCCGTTTATGTTAAATCAACAATCTAGTCATAAGAGATTACGAATAGTTTTGCTTTATTTGATAAATTAAGTGACAAATTTTTTGATTTATGTTCTAGTCAATCATTATTATTATTATTATTATTTGTTTGATGAATTATGATGTTTCACAACGTAAGAATTTTCTCATTGTTTTTTTTAATGGTCTAGTAAGTTGTATAAGCATATAAGAAAGAAAAATAAGTGAAAATGATACAAATAACCAACCAACTCGATATGTTAGTAATACAAGATGTCCAGTAAATATTAAGATAATTAAAAATATCATTGATGGAAAACCAAGTGAAATAAGAAAAGTTAACATTAAAAGAAGTCGTCGTATTACAATTAAATTTCTTCTATTATGTTTCGATCGACGATGATAATTATTACAAAGGAATCTTGTTTGACGAATATGATTTAATAAAAATATATAAATTATTGCAATTAATAATATAGGAAGTAGAAAAAGACGAATAGCTATATACATTATAGCTGAAATATTTGTAAATGGTGTTTGACAATAATATTCTGATGAGAGATAAATAATATCACCACGGATAAAAACAGGTGATATACTTATTAGACCAAATAATGATGCAATAAATATAATAACACAGTAAAGAAGAAAATTATGTAAAATTCTCTGCCGATAGAAAACAACTCGAAAAAGTCGATATGTTGCTTGTAAAATATATGAATCATAAAGTACACAAAGAACTGCATGAATAAGAAAACCACGCCAATGACACCATTTCGTATTTCCATGTTGTTGCATAACAATACCAAAAAATCCAAATAAACTAGATGTAGCCATACTAGCTAACATAATTGAAGATATTAATAAAGTGAAACATGTATGACAAGCTAATAATAATGGTACTGTTAATGTTTGTCGATGAAAAATTATAACAAGCAAAAAAATAACTAAACAAATAATTATTGATGATATTGAATTAATTAATGTTATAAAATTTAAAACAATATTTATAATAGACCAAAGATTCATTTCACTATATAATAATACGAGTAAATCTAAAATAATAATACTGAAAATTTAATCACTAAGTTCTTTCGTTTGACATTATGCAAAAACTTTTTCTAGTTTTTATCTTTAAACATATATTCATCGAGATAGGTTTTGGTGCTTTATGGTTTTACAACATTTTATTTGACATAATCAAGTTAAGAACAGGATATTGAAGTATATTGAAAATATTAAGTTCATAGAATTTTTATTTAGAAAAAAAAATACTTTACTATTTTAATCTAATATAAACAAAATTATTCGATATTCATTTTTACGAAATAAATTCAACTCTAATATTCCCGATAAATAAAAGTTTACATATAACTATCATTTAGATTAATCTATAAACATCACAGATCTCTATTACAAATAAAACAAAAGGGTATTAATTGTTTTAAGGAAGACTATATGAATTTATTGGTGAATTTGTAATGTAATATTTGCAAAATACAAAATGCTTCAAAATGTTCGCCAATAAAAAAAAACCAATCATGGATGTTTATTAAAACCATTCAAGCAATTTGCATATTGGTTTTTTTCGATAGTATGTTTTCTATAGGTTGATTTCATGTGATTTAATTTATAATATTGCAAAAAGTTTTGTCAAATGGCTGTAAGCATTTTTTGAATAGTTTTAAAATAAAAAAAGAGAAATATTTTTGAATACATCATGAATTTTGAAAATGATCTTAATCTACTTTGAAAACAGTATGTTTTCTTAACTATAATATAATAAACAAATGTCTTAACTTCTTCTCTATTGATCCACACAAAGTCGAGATCGATAACGATTTGTATTTCAAAAATATAAATATTTTACTGTAGATCATTCATCAAATTTTTTCAAAATCGAAGCAGCTAACTAAATATTTCCCTCTGTAAGTTTTAAGTTATCTTCGGAATTTCTTTTACCTATTAAAAACATCATTAAAAACTATAAATAAAATTTATGTTAGGATTTTAATGCATCAATACTTTCAAAAAGCTCTCTTAAACTCTTATTTTATTAGTGATTTCATGAGAATAATTTTTTGAATCGAAATCGATCAACCAAAAAGAATTTTAAGATGTTGACGTAAATTCACTATAAAAACTCATTAATCATCAGCATTATCCCTATCTTCAACATAAATATTGACCTATTTGAATGTTTTCTCACATCGTTTGACGTTACTCATGTAGTTGAATGCTTTCGTCACATATAAACCATAAATCCATTCTTGTGTCAATCTGCTTACTTCAATCAAAGTAAAATTCATGGTCTATCACATATATATTTTCATATTTGTCCAGACTAACTCTATAGGAGCCAACGTAGAGTGTCTCATTGGTAAAAAGATGTGGCTGAAGAGAAAATCAACATTCAGTGTATGGTTTTTGATGACGTTTTTAGTAGGAAAAAGAAACTCCGAAGATAATTTAAAACTTACAGAAGGAAATATTTAGTTAGTTGCTTCGATTTTGAAAAAAATTGATGAATGACCTTCAGTAAAATATTTATATTTTTGAAACGCAAATTGCTATTGATTTTGACTTTGTGTGGATCGATAGAGAAAAAGTTAAGACATTTAAGATCATTTTCAAAATTCATGACGTATTCAAGAATATTTCTCTCTTTTTATTTTAAATCTAATCGAAAAATGCTCACAAGCATTTAACTCTGAAATAGACTATAATGTATTTCTTTTTTCTATCGACTCATATTTTGAGTTCAATCAGATCGTTATGTGTTAATTTTTACTTTATATTTATCGATAAACATAAGCAGCGGAATCACAAAGCTTAAATACGTCAAGTTTTAATCTAGTTTCGCATTTCGTAGGCTCAATCACTTTTCTCCTCAGATTAGATTGATAGAGTTAAGCAGTGCATTACACTTTTTTTTGTACAAACGTCAATATTTTTCATCGTCTCTGACGACCAATAATTATATTTTCTTAATCAAGACTTAAAAAACATTTTTGAGGACACATTGAAGTAAATATTGAATCATACACATCGGCGACGACTAGGAGTGGGAGTCCTTTATTATAAGTGAAGTAGAGTTGTATCGAAAAATCTAAGTCAGATTAAGTAGAATCTACAAAAAAATTTTCTTTGCCTTCGGCAAATACGATTACATCTCTATTAAACATTTTCAACAGTGAAGATGTGTACTATGCAGCATCTTTTCTGTGAAACATTTCTGCTTCATTATTAAACTTTTCTTTGGTAAAGCAGATCGGAATCTTTTTTTTTTCGAAAATCACAAGTTATAAATTTTTTTTTCTGATCTACAAAAGTATTACACGTTGCAAAATATGAGTTCGATCAAAGAGACACTAACTGTATCTCATTTAAGTAATCAAAACATTCTATCGCCTATGTCGATAAATCATTAAGATGAAAAGTGGTTTTATTCGAAAAAAAAATTCACTTGATTATCGATGTTTTCTAACACTGATATCAAGGCTAATATAGCTTCAACTCAATTTTGTGAATCTTTTTCATAAAACTGTTCGTTAAATTAAACATTTCATTAGAAGATAGTCAGTGTACTCTTGCTCGTAGAATTGAATGAACTGTCGTTACAGTCAGAAAACTCTACAGCAGCTCATATTCACAAATATTTTAAACTTTTGTCGATTTTGTTTTTCTGTCATTTTTGAAAGTCTTTCAAAGTACTGTCGATTTGCTACTGTAAGAGTTCCACAAAAGCATTAAAAACTATTTATAATATATTCTACATCTGTCGATGGTATAATAAATACGAGTTGCATTTTTCATTTGACAATGATTATACACTAAAGATTCAAAGAACATAAAATGCCGAAAATTCAAAATCATAGTAAGATTTTTTTGTACATGGTTGAATAGAAGGTATGTCAAATACTCTAAAAAACAACGTCTTGGTAGAAAAAAACATTCAGAACAATGACATACTCAATTTTTGGATGAAATGGGTCAATTTTGATAGCTATGCTAAATTTTTTTATTCTTTAGTTCTCCAAACTGATTTTTTTGTCGTATTGATTGTATAAAACTAGCTAAGAAAAAATGTACTTGTCATCGTCCAAATAAAATTTGATCCGAAGTGAAATCTTCAAAAAAAAAGACTATTAAACCGTTTTGTAAATCTATTTAGGTTTTTTTTTCGTGGAAGATAAAAATATTATTTCCAGAGAATTATAAGCATTCTTATGGGAAAACGATTGTGAAGAGATTTTTTTTGAAAATAATGCTTCATTCTGGAGAAAACCAAAATCTTCTAAAATTCAGCATTAAAAATTGAGTTGGATGACGTTCGTTTCAACGAAAAATATTTTTCATCAAATGTGCATCTGTACTCCTCCTCAGTCCTTTTTTTTTCATTAATTTCGTGTGGAGTTACTAGGGGTGAGATTTCACTGGAGAATAGCGTATATCATTCAATGCAATTTTTCATGCTGGATTCGAATATGACGTGCATTTTGATCATGAATGAAATTATGATAGTCCAAATTGTTAAAGAAGTGACTATGTGCACTCAGATAGGTTGCATCAATTAATTAATAAATATTAAGTTATATTATAGTCTGATATGCACTTCATCATCAATATAAAAAAAAAATATTTTAATTTATTACTAATTTTACTTTATTAATTCCTTATTTCGTTCAAATATGTTACAAATCAAGTTCTAAAAATCAAACAAATATAGAAAAAAAGTTAATTCAAATAAGCATCAACGATTTTAGAAATATTTCTAGTACTTCCTCTCTTAGGCTTCGAAGGAAATGTTGTATTTCATTATTTTCAATACATTTAATGGAAATAATATTATATCAGCTCTATTCTCCTCTATTAAGCGCTTTTTTTTATGTTGATTACTTATATCATAGAAGGGAAGATTTTATATTTTTGTTTTTCATTAATTGACTTACAAAATGCGTAAATTGAAAAACATAAAAAGCCGATTATGTTTCAATCTGGGATGATATTCTTTATTGAGATACATCAATTAATTTTCACTTCAATGTTTCCTCTAATCCTGATCATTAACACTTGAAAATTAGAGAGACATATTCAATGTAATCTCATCATTATTCCGAATTTTTTTCATCAAGACATTTTTTTAGAATATTTGACTTACCCTCTATGAAACCATGTACAAAAAAATCTTACTATGATTGTGAATTTCTAACACTTTATCATTTCATTTAAAAATATTATTTACATCAGTTGCATTAATTATAAAATATTCACGTCTTTATTTTCATAGTAGGCGTTCGAGATATCCTGTACAGAAAAATAAGCACTGATTGCTAATTTACTACGTTTCCGATGAATGACATAGACTTGCTTATAAAAAGAAACTATCAATCGTAAAAAGGAACATTTGATAAAAGTTTCTATTTCTGTTTCTTTTTGTAGAGTACTAATCGAATATTAATTAAAAGCTCAAGTAAAGTCATGAACTAAATTTTACTTATGAACCAGCCTACGTAACCAACAATCGGATATATTTGTTCAAGCGATGTTCTGAGATCTTGCTCAATTTAAGTCATATAATAAGGACAACAGCTTTATGACTTTTCACGCAAACCACTTTCAAAAAACTGAGCCTTCGATTTTTTTATGATTTTTTTTTGGAAAGCCTGAAAATCCGGATCTTCCAAAATAGAGGACATTGTAACCTTGATATCTCAAGAACGGCTAATGTGATCGAGTTGAAACTTTCTGTAGAGTAATGTATCAGTAATTTCTATCCACGGTAAAACTTTCAGTTCACACTGTTGAGTCCCTAGAATTCTATGAATTTCACTTACCTGATCAAAATTCGGTGATTTGGACAAGTTCTAGGCTTCAATTCTTGTAATTGGTAGAGAAGATAGCGATCAGAATTTTGCAGTATAGATAAATTTTGTATAGGTCTAGTTTCATTGACAATTTCAGTTCTATTATACATTGTATTTTAGTATAATAACTCTGCCAAATTCGAGCTTCTCATGAAAATCCAGATTTTCACTCGTTGCTATTTTTCGAAATACTTGTCGACTTGAAAACCGGTATTGATGAGTTTCAAATCCAATCTGTGGTCTACAAGTTCATAGAAAAATCAGCGTAGGATCTTCAGGAACGGCCCAGAAGAGAAATCTTCTTCCAGAGATTGAACGAGGTCGTTCACGAGGCACCTAATCCTATACCAAGAATTTAAATCTATGATAAAGTACTACCTTAACACACCTAGCTAGATCAATTTTGTTGGAGAATGCTAAAGTGCCCGTGTGAGGTAAATATGTCAAAGTTTGAATTTGAGGAGATCGAGGTGACCTAAAAAAGGGCTTACAAACAGCTAAGGCCTAATTGTTTTGAAAGAAAATATGATCATGTGACTTTTTCTTTACACGAAATTCTTTATAAAACACAAAGGGCTCATGAATGTAACACTTTTCATCGACAGCATTATTGTACAATAAAGATATTTTGTACCCTCAATTCCTGAATTTTCAGAGACTCGAAAGATTTTTCTCAGATTGTGATATTGAAATCTACAGAATGCCCTTGAAAACATACTCTCCAATATGTTCAAATGAATGTCATATTCTAACACAAAACCGTGCGGTAATAAATTTTGTAGCAAAATAACAGTGAAGTTACAACGATTGTGATTCGTTTTATTCTTCCTAACTTCAGTTCTTAAACTTTCCATATCTTAAAAGTATTTCTCTCAAAACAAGGAGATCTCAGTTGCTTTCAAGCCATTTTGAGGCTATCTTGACCTTTCGGGTCTCAACTTTGAGATATAGATCGAAGGTGATAACTTTCGTGTATCCCATTGAAAGTTTCTTAGATAAGAAGATCAAAGCAACTCTTCCTCACATATTAGAGCTGCAAGTATTGTATCACGTACCCTGTTAATGTCCTCATCAGGACTCCCAAAATCAGTCCGTGTTCTTGCCTATTTCTTGAGATTCCACGCTGATTTTTCTACGAGCTTGTAGATCACAGAGTAAAATTTAAATTTACAATACCAACTTCCTATGCGACAGGTGTTTTGGGAAGTAGCAGGGAGTAAAAAATCTGGATTTTCATAAAAATTCCACTTTTGATACGGTCATCCTGCCTAACTGTAGCCGCTAATCTAGCTGGAATATTTACTGAGAATAGATGTATATGAGCTCTGTTTACATTGCAAATTTTAAATCTCTATCTCTTACTAATCACGAAATATACAACATCAAAGTTGTCTAAAGTACTGAATTTTGCCTATAAAAATGAAATTCATAGAATACCAAGGATTCAATGGTTTGAGTTGAAATTTTTTTTGTAAGTAGTCTGTTATATAGATCTATAAAAAATTTCAGCTTGATTTCATTCGTGAGATATCAAAATTATAACGTTCTCTAATTTTTGAGTTTCCACTTTCGAAGCTTTTGGTCAAAGAATCATTAAAAATCAAGAGTTCGACATTTTTTTAAAACAGTTTGCGTTAAACTTCATACAACTGTTGTCTCTATCACACATCTGAAATTTAGCAAGATATGAGAATTTCGTTTAAGTTCGGTCAATCGTGACCTACATGAGCCGCCTTTTATATCCGATCGATAGAGCTAAAACGAAGAGTAACCGAAAAACATTCCAAAGACACGATATTTTTATATGTCCTACTAAATTATTTAATTCAAGTAATTTATTCCTCTTAAGAAAGAGTGTCAGAATTGATTTATTTTTACTTCACAACTAACAAAGATAACAAAAAGTCAATGAATGCAATTATAAATTTACAATTAACAATGAGTTATAATTAGCAACATCTGTCAATGTCGCTAATTGTAACTCATTGTTAACTATAAATTTATAATTGCACTCACTGACTTTTTATTGTCTTCGTTAGTTTTCAATAAACAAAAAAGCCATTTCTAATAATATTTTCATAGAAGAAGGAAAAATTGATTTACATGATTTGTCATTGACTAGTTCAGTACAATGTTTATCATGACAGTTATTTGCTTTCTATTTAAACTTGTACTACTTACAGTCAATAATGAAAGTTTCATAAAATACACTTTGATGGAATCTGTTTTATGTATCGCAGTATATTCATGTTTCATATAATACAATGGTAAATTTTTTTTCGATTACAAAATATCTTCTTTAAACAAATCTTAGCGTAAAATATTACATATTTATATTTTAATTTGTCT
Organism: Rotaria sordida; assembly: GCA_905250125.1. Lineage (NCBI taxonomy): Eukaryota > Metazoa > Rotifera > Eurotatoria > Philodinida > Philodinidae > Rotaria > Rotaria sordida. Next base: position 3,286 of record CAJNOL010002651.1, on the reverse strand, counting down.
ATAATTTCCGTTCAGTTTACACACTCACTATTCACGATAAGGAATAATCATTAATGAAGAACAAAAAAAAAAACAGGACAGCTACTTATATATTATGAAAAATTTTCAAAATATAAACCTCTGTTCATATTACGAGTGCAAGTATTAAAAAATAGTTTTTACAAAAATTATTGAGAATGAAGCTAGAGTAAAAGAGACTTTGTAACAAAAGAATAATTGCAAATAGAAACGATAGTTCATATATTTCGGAAATTTATAGTATGTGTTATCAATTTTGGTAAACTTTCCGAAGTACAAAAAAGACTACTAAAAAAATAATATGCACCTAATCAGATATTTATATGATAAGCATTTTTCATACTCTTATTCTACCCTATAGATTTCTAATTCTACTTTATGTTGCACAGCTCTATTTGTACTTAAAATAATCGATTTCTTTTTATATGCTAGATGATGAGAATCATCTAGTTCTGCGAAACGAGAGTCAAAATGAAACATCGATTATTGACAACATTTTTCAGTCATATTTATCATTCAAGATGGAGTAAAATGCTCTTAAATTCATTCTATAAAGATCATTTTCTTTTAACAAACATGCAAAAAATATCTTAGAAAATATTCTCATATCTCATACAAAGTAACATACATACCTTGTGTTAATATAATTTCTTCGGTTGGCAAAAAAGAGAATCAGAAAAATTTGTTACAAGATAGACATTATACTGCTGTTGAAAAGTGATAAAACATACACTTTCTATTCTATGAGAAACAAGAACAAGTCTGGTTCTTAAATTATTTAGCGAAGAAAATCCTTTCAATTCCATGACACTGGTGAAAAACAAAAGTGCACTTAGTATTAAATAATAATTCATTTTTCTACACTAAGAAACGTTTCAATAAAAAAAAAACGCTTTATCACTGTGATAATATAATGTTTTTTGACTAATAGAAAATAATACTTCATTTTTACATTCTTCTATTTATTATCAGCAATAAGGACATGTGTCTTCACGTTTGCGAACATAAACTCAAAATTCAAAAACTGTTCAATTCAGTTTCGGTTGTTTTTTCAATTTAAATTATTCAAATAGAGAACAATCTTAAGTCTCAAATTTTCGTTGTTTAAATTTTAAAAAAAAATTATTTATAACAGTTTTATTAAAACTTATACCTTCTATTGCACTTTTAGCTATCTGCAATTCATAGAGTTCGCTAAGTATTGAGTTGCGCTATTTCTATTTAATGAACTGCAATTTGTAGAATGCACTAAACTACTGCTCTTTCCTTTTTCTTTTTGATCAAGTGCATTTTATCCAGTTCGTCAGACAAAATTGTTATTATGAATGTCATGAGCTTTTTTTAAACTTGAATACATCATGTAATTGTCATTCTAACCTGAAATCAAACATCGAATGAAGAGAAACTAATTGAGGTACAATGCATTTATATACAAAAATGCTGTTCAAAAAATAAACGGATTTGAAGTATGGATACTGATGAGCGGCTTCACTTCATGAACCCATTCTCATTCGCTCATCTTATAATCATAATAAAAATTGAATCAAAACTCATCTTACATCCAAATGATAATAATAATTTATTTTAAAACTTAGATTAATTTCAAGACAAATTATTATTCAGAGGAAAAAACATAATATCATTCCTTATAGTCTGTATACCTTTCTGTATATCACCTCAAATCTAATCCAATCAAAAACTTCTTTGATTAAAAGCTCAAGTCCTCTATATATTTCACTAGATTCATTAAGATAAACAATCTGTATTGAACAAAACTCATGCCATTAACCCGTTACATTATTAATATATGCTATAGTCGACAGATATATCTGTATGTTTACGTAACTGAAGAAAAAACTATTTAACAAAGTATAGTTTACATGAATTGCTATAGCATTCCTTTTTTAATTTAACAGGCGTCACTAAATAACTGTGCTTCTTATTACTGTATCAATATCTCCATAAATGTCTATAGGTTCGACTTGAATTATTTTGCAAAATAATTCCTTGTTCAATTCTCTACCAATCCACATAGAGCCTTTCAATATAAAAACTCATAGTCAAAAATTCTGAGTTCAACACTGCAAGACACACACACACACATCATGTTTTTCATCCTTTTAGCCATTGGACGTGTAACATACAAACAAACCTAATCATCCATTCAAAAGCTCTTTTCTAAACATGAAATCAAATTTTATTTTGCATGTTTGGATTGGCATCCCTTAGTGAAACTCCTATGCATTATGTTCTATACTCACTTTATGTGTTCAAATATTATCGTTGTTGTAAAAACAAATGATTTGTTTACCAAGTTTACGTAATGGTTTAGTATAAATTTAAGGTTTTATGAAAAACATGTAAGATGAGAATAAAAATTTCAGCTGTTTTTCACGTCGTTCTGTAAGAAAGTGTTGACAAGTACGTCTCACTATGCTTTTCTAACAATTTTCATCTAAAGATGACGAGAAAGAGTACATTTAAAAATTGAGATATGCATGACTAAGTGCATATCTAGTCATTAAGAAAAGAGAACTAGATGTGGAACGTAAATGTTTTTATAAAAAATCTGTCAGTTCGGCGCTGTGCTATCTTCAGCATAGAATCTTTGACTGATATGCGTTTGTAGAAAATTGAACAAGAAATATTTTAGTAAAAAAAAAATTCTAATGCGAAGTAATGGATGTCGATGGAGATAACGGATGGTGTAAAAATTTACCATTAATTTTATTTTAAATATAGCATGATAATAACTCGTCATGGGAACTTGATCGAAGTTTGAAAAGTTTTAAGAACATGTTCAATTGAAAAAGTTTAATGCGTACTTCTTGAGTTTAGAAGAAAATTTCCAACTACTAAGAAAGTTGGTATTATTTTTCATTTTTTTTTATCGAATTTTGTAGAGTTACAATAAGACATTGTGAATAAGTAAAAATAAAATCTTTCAGTTATTAACTTTTGTAATAGAGATTTTGTTCTTTCTAACAAGTTCATGACGAGTTGTTGTCACGTTATACTGAAAATGAAATTAATGGCAAACTTCTATACGAGTCGTTATTGATAAAATACTACGATGTTCATTTATTCTGGAACACTCGTTACAATCTAATCACAACATGAAAGATAGAATAGTTAAATTTTGAGACAACAGTTACCACCTATTCTTCCCATTTCTATTCGTGAAAAGATTTTTACAAAAACTATTGGTCTTAATAAAATATTTGGATAAGAAATCAAATTAATATTATTTTTCTTATTGTTATAAAAT